>JAADVT010001045.1:0-10752 GCA_023335895.1 Pythium rishiriense
CCCCCCCCCCCCCCCCCAAAGTGAGTAAGTAAGTAAGGGTGAAGACTGACAACCCCGTTTGGGTCTAAGATTGCGACGTCAAGGAACCGCAAGGTAGCTTGCAATGTTATGGAGTCTCCGTGTACTTGGTTGTAGTGTACTAGGACGAGGACGGCTTGTGTTTGTGTACCATGCTGTATTTTGTATGTGTGTGATGTTGTGATATGTGTTGTGGTATCTGGAAGAGAGAAGTAGTGTGTGGTAAGGCAGTGCAGTTGGTGAATGCGTATGGTTTGCAGGCGTACATGTGAGGATAAGGTGAATGTTCGATATCTATGTTTGTGAGTGCGATGAGTACTTTCTCCATCCGAAATATATACGTGTTGGTCCATACAAACACGTGTCCGAAAATATATCCGTTAGATTCGATTTTCCTTATCAGCTTCTGCCTCAGCCGCACTTAAGAATTTTTCCAGGACGATGCATAAGGGCGTATACCGTGACTGGGTAGGGCGAGTTGTAATGGATGCTCGGTCAATCCATCGTCGTTTGTAGCGGTGAGGGTTGGTGATGTGTGCATTCCGGCCACTGCAGGGCATACAAAAGAGACGTGAAAGAGATAGATCATTACAGACAAGGTGATACGTGTATTGAAGACTTGCCTCTCTCTGTAGCCTACGCATCCACTTGGACAGCCTCGATCTCAATGTACGCCTTCTCACTTCATTGGACAAGCTCGAACTCGCGTATGAGGTGGGTGGGAATGTACGACTTCGGGTCGACCGTATTCTCCCACTATATCTAATAGAACGGAATTTTGTCTCCTAAAAATGACCCAATGGTTCCCTTGATCGCCCACTGCTCAGGCAGCCTGAGGGCTCCACCGGGGGAAAGTAGCCAAACTTTCTCCTCGTCCACAGCAAATGGTAAGTCGGTGAACCCTATCAACTCCGAGCTGAACTTGTCAAATACATCCACGACCTGCTTCCACAGTGCGGTTTTGGTAGGCTCCACACTTTGAACGATTACGAGTTCCTTCCAATGGACTCGCAACGCGTGATCGTTGACGCTTTACTTCACTGGGTACAATTTATGCTTGAGCACATCAATGTAGAGCTCATCAAACGCATTGCGCGTCAACCGTGCTTTGTCGCGTGTATGGAGTTGTTGCTTCCGTAGGCGCTTGAACTGCTTTGGAGTAGTGCGGACACGATGAGACATGGTGGGTTGGAGTGAGTTGGAGGAAGAGAAAGGGAAGGCGGGGTGGGGCTAATTTGAGAAGTGAGGTATGAATGGATTCGTGCAAAGCAACACGAAACAATTGTTACAGGGACTCAGCAATTAGAAAGATCGATCAAGTGAATCCAGGAGACGAGTTGGATCGCAACGTCCTCGCTGGCCCGGCATATTCCGTTTCCCAGGATTGAAGTAAAGACTCTGACGGCTCTGACGATTACATGGCAGACATGTGAATTCTTGGTATTTTGAAAGTTGTCTGCCAGTTTCCCCGTTTTACTTGATTTGGTTAATGTACGGCCTCTTTTCTCACATAAAATGGCTTTACCTTTCCACCCCCTTTTGTTAATTACTCCTCTATACCTTGTTTTGTGATTTCTCACAGTTTTAGCCAGGCTAAGCCAATTTTCCACATCAGCTTCCCACCAAATTAGAACGCCCCCTCCCTCCTCTCTTCCCCCCACACGCCCAAAGGGCAGCTGGCCACACTCTCGCAGTTGAAATTCCCCTCGCTCCGCCGCGACGCGAACGGCCGCACGCCTCCGCTCCGCTCCTCTCCGCTCCTCTCCGCTGCAACGCGCCGCTCCGCCACGATGGTGCGGAGGAGCGACGGCCCTGCGACGGCCCTGCGCCCAGCGACTGACGTCTGTGTGTCTATCTACTCTCCCCAGGAGGACCCCGAGGAGTACTACGAGGTGGACGACGGTGAGTGGGGCTCTCCGCCCTCGCCTCTCCTCCCCTCCCCCACTGCGCGTGGCTGACGGTGTGTATGTGTGGACCAGGCTACGATGAGGACGACCGCGCGGACGAGCAAACCAGCAAGAAGGTCGTGTACCCGCCGCGGCTCATGGTGGACTTTACGAGCCTCGGGGTACGTTTCTGTGTCTCTGGCGGTGGAGCGACGAGGCCTCGTCTTGATGGGAGACTGACCGCGCGGTCGATTGGATGGGCGGTGTGCACGCAGATGAACGCGCTGCTGCGGTACGCGCAGTTTTACCAGATCACGGTGCGCGACGACTACGACAAGGACGAGCTCGCGGCGGTCGTGGCGCGCCACTTTGACTGCTCGCTCGAGGTCGAGGAGGACGAGTCGATCGTGTCGTTCATGCAGCGCATCCGCAACGGCGAGAAGGCCGTCGTGCGCCACCGCCCGCCGGAGAAGGACCGCAAGGCCGCCAAGCAGCAGCAGCAGCGCAAGAAAAGCAACAGCAACTCGCGCAAGCGCCAGCGCGAGGCGCCCGGCGCGTCGAGCGTCGGCAGCACGGCGAGTGGCGCGAGCGCCGGCGGATCCAGTGCGAAGGACGTGGCGAATGGCAGTGGCGACGCCAAGAACGCCCACCGAAGCGGCGACCTCGACGACGAATCGCCCGTCGCGCCGCGGCCGACGGCGCGCAGCAAGCCCTCGGGCCCGCCGGCGGCTGGCTCGTCCGGCAGCGACAAGAGCGGGCCCAGCAAGAGCGGAAGCAACGGCAAAAAGTCGGACAAGAGCAAGAAGGACGACAATGGCGAGGACAACGAACTCTACTGCATCTGTAACCTGCCGAGCTACGGCAACATGATCGCGTGCGACGGCAAAAAGTGCCCCAACCCGTCGCAGTGGTACCACCTCGAGTGCGTGGGCTTCTCGGACGGGCGTCACCCGGACACGTGGCTTTGCCCCGAGTGTGATCCGAAGAGCTTTGCCGAGTTTAAGAGCAAGAAGAAGAAGAACGGCAACAAGCAGCGCTCCAAGTCGCCTGGCTCCAAGTAGAGAAACCTAGTTGTGTTTGCTAGTACGACCCGAGAGATCGACGAGACCAAATGGCGCTGTTGGCGTCTGCCTCACCGGCTTCCTCGGAACCTCTATATTTTTTTTCCTGCGTGTAATAGGCTTCATTTTTTGTTTCTCGCGCGATGCTCCAGTCCATTTCTCTCAGCTACGTGAATGCCCACAGCTTGAGCAATTTGTCGGCCCCAGTGGTCACGATCGCTGGCTGGGTCGGGTGCCACTTGGCTTGGAGAATCTTGTCCTCGTGCTGATGGAACGACGCGACAGCGCTCAGCTCACGGCGTGCTGCTTCCATCAAGCCAAGCGTACCGTCGAATGATGCGCTCATCAGCCAATGGCCGTCAGGTGACCAAGAGACAGCGCGACATTCATCCTGGTGGAGGGATACCGTCGTGATCGGCTTGGTCGTCTTATAGGACGACGCTCGAAGATCCCAAAGTGAAACAGAACCGTCCTGATGGCCCGTGGCAAGTGTGGTTCCAGCACTCGAACTCGGCTGAAGGGCTAGCGTGAATGCTGGTGACTCCACACGGGCTAGCACGCGAGCACACTGGCTAGAACGCATATCCCAGAGCCGTACAGTGCGGTCCATCGACGTACTTACGAAGCACCGCCGGTCCATGGGTCCAGAGGTCTCTTGGGAACCCGTCGACGTGATAGCCAAAGCCTGGATCTCACCAACGTGGCCGTCAAAGCGCTGTACACATGGTGGTCCAGACGGCGAGGAAGCCTCCAAGTCCCACGCACGGATAACCATGTCACCCGACGCGGCTGAGCAAAGTATACTGGGTGACGCAAAGTGCAACGCTCGGCTTTTGCCGTTGTGGCCTCGGATCCATACTTCCTGCTGTGTCCAGCGCGCGAGCACCTTGATGGACGACTCGGCTGCTCCAGTTGCGATCAAAGGCGTGGCGTGGGCTGGCGACACGTGGTTGTAGCAGGCTGTGTATATCGACGACGCGTGGTGCTTGTGACGTTCGAGGGTAACCGGTAAAAGCGGCAGGAACGACAGCCCACCGCTGTTTGTGAGCGACGAGCTAGCCAACGGCTCGGTGAGATCGAAAACGCGAAGCGCGCGAGCGTTTGTACCGATGACCAACTCACTCCCATCAGGGGCGATGTCCATCGCGCGAATCGCTTGCGCCTCGCGCACTTCGGCGACAACGCTGGCACGAACGATCGAGTCGACTGTGAGCTCCGAGTATAAACGAAGCGGGGCATTGGCGTTTTCGTCCTCATCCTTGTCGCTGTCCGCCCGTTCGGGGCGATCGCTTTCATCCTCGTACGGAGCTGAGGTTTTATCAGGCGCCGCTGCCTGCGTGTTGTATTCGTTCTCGAGAATAAGTTTTTCTCGGTGCTCGCCGTCGTTCAGGGTCTCTGCTTTGCCTCGTCGAGATGTGCACCATGCCTCTAACGGCCCATTAACGATCGCCACCATCATGTCTTTGGACTCTTGCAAGACCAAGGGTGACCTACCAGTCAAGTCGTGGTTTGCTGTATCCGAGGCCTGATTGCCTGGTGATAGTGGATCTCGGTCCGAGTCTTCGTCCCCCGCATGACTAACGAGGAGATTCATAGTCTCCAAGGCTGGTTGTTCGATTGTTGCAACTGCTTGATCAACCGACATGATGGTTTCAGTCTGCGTTTCTGCGGATTGCACGCTGATTGATTCGTTTCGACCACCCACGCTGTCGAGCTGATCCTCCTTGTCCATCGATTCTGTCTGCGAAGCTTGGTCATCAGTCGTTTGAACGACTTGGAGCAAAGATTCACCTCGAAGGTCTCCCCTTCGTCCATGCTGAAACGCCATCGACATGACAAGTGGATTTCGTTCGTGAGCCTTGGTACCGTTTACGTGGTCTCTCCTTTGAAGTCGAGACAGATCGACCGACCGTGTCAGTGCATTTCCGACTCCATCCTTGTGGTCCGACTCAACCAGTCGCAGCGACGACGCATTCAGTTCTTCATCTCCCGGCACCACCGCTTCATTTGAGATCGGTGTGAGGCTCACGAGATCACCATAACCACCCGTGCTACTTGTCTGCTGTTTGTGTAGCAGCAGGGCATCGTTGAGCAGCGCGACTAATTGACGCCGTGGCATCGTCAGATATTTATGCTCCTCGTCGTCGACTTCGATCGCGTCCCGGAAGAGAGGCACCAAGGATTCGAAGCACGCGAGCCGTGCCTCGTCCAGGCTCCAGACGCTATCTCGCGGCAGCTCGCCCTTCAACAGGCCCATACACTGCTCCAGTTCGTGCCTGGCGAGCCGTATCGTCGACGTCTGCAGCTGCTCGATAATCTCGCGGCGCCGGAGCGGTGTTGTCCACGTCGAATGGAACTCCTCCAGCAGCGCCTGCTTGTCCACGCGCGCCAGCGCGACCGCGAGCCCCTGCTGGCCCAGCACATCACCAAGTGGACCGAGCAACGCACGCACACGCGGCCATTCGCCCTGAAAGACCCACTCGCGGAGCAGCGCAATTTCGCGCGACGGCCCGCAGAGCCACGTCGGGTCCAGCCCGGTTTCGCGCAGCAGCGCCACGACCGACGTGCTGAGCCCGAGGTCACGAAGGTACTGGGCCACGAGAAAGAGCACGTCGAACTCGGTGTCGGAGACGCTCACGCGCGCGACCACGGCCGAGCGCGATGCGGCCGCCATGGGGATACATGCGTGGAAAATGGAGCACGAAACGACGCGGATGTGGACTACATGAATGTGAGGAAAAAGCGAAGAAAAAAAATCCAAATGTGAAGCCACGCAGGACTCGGGGTGGGGATTCACAAAAACAAAGCGTGGCTTCGCAGGTAGGCCCTAAATGATGTTTTCCTATGCTAATCTTTTGTGTGTCTGCCTTCGACAAAAACGGCGACCCGGTCAACTCGAGGCGGTACGCATGAGTACGACGAGCGCACCTCCTAGTTTCTTCTTTTCCTCTCGTTCATAGTTTCAGCATTTGCTTCCTCTCTTTTTTTTTTCTCTTGCGGATGGTACGCTCTGCTTGGGATTGCGGCACGTTGATGTTAACAAGGCCCTTTTGTTGTCTACATGATGACAATTTTTTGCTTGGGGGTCGGTGGGCGGTCGCCTTCGACGCCGGCTCCGACGACGCTGTCGGTCCGGTTGAAGTTGCCGGCATTGGCGGCTTCTTGCTCCCGCCGGCGCTTGCGCGCGACGAAGATAAAGGCGATGACACCGACCACGATGAGCGCCACGAGCACGGCCATGATGATCACCAACGCCGAGGGGCCACCGCCCGATTTCTTGCTTGCCACGACTTCGTTGTTGCTGTTGCGCGAGGCCGAGCTGTTGGGCGACGAGGTCGACGATGGAGACGGAACGGGCGACGTGGACGATTTGGACGAGTCCATAGAGCCCGAGCCCGACGACGACAGAGCTACATAGACAAAAGAGAGTCAGGGGCGTGTCGGGAGGAAAGAAGAGTCCATGGGACCGACGAACGTACTCTTGGGCGGGATCTGGCACTGGTCGCCCGTGTAGCCGTTCGAGCACTTGCACGCGTTCTTCACACACGTGCCGTGGGCACCGCACTGGCCGGCATCGATCACACACGTGTCTACACACAAAAAAATCCAACAACCAACCATGAGCGACAACCAAATCCGCCCTCACGAAATCGTCCGACCCCCAACAGGTCGGCTCCGGGGTCTAACGGTGCCCACCGGCGTCGGACGACGCACCATCGACGACGTTATCGCAGCGCGTGCCGTTCCAGCCCGAGTCGCACGCGCACGCAAACGCCGGCGCGGCCGCCGTGCTCTTGTCCGTGAGCAGACACGTGCCGCGGCCGTTGCACTGCTTGCCGTTGACGTTACACGAGCCGCTACACTCGCCGTCAAAGTACTCGTCGCACCGGTCGAGCGAGATACACTTATAGATGCCGAGCTTGTCGTCGATCGTGGCGCAGCCGCTCGGGCTCGCGGCACACGTCTTGGCGTCCTCGCGCCAGATACACGCCAACTGGCCGCTCGTCTCGTCGCCGGGGCACACGCCCAGCACCGAGCCGCCGCACGGCGTGCCGGCCACGCACCGCTGGACGGCGCTCGCCGAGTCGCCGGCCACGCACCACGCGCCGTCGGCGCAGTCGCTGTTGCTGTAGCACTCCTTGCCGAACTCGGTGGCCTCGACCGAGACCACGGCCACCGCGAGCGCGAGGGCGAGGCGACGCAGGGACGGCATGACGCGAGGAAGGGTGGGTTTCTCTTTGGGTTTTTTGGTTCTCGGGCGCGATCGGTTAGACTCGGAACAAAAACGCGCAGAGTGATGGATGGGGAAGGGAGGTCGTGGGGGGGAGATGAAGCGCGGGCGATACGTAGGCTTCGCTACAGGGATCGAGCGCGCGCGCCTCGCGATAATACACGTCCTCGTGGTGGGAGTGTCTCGACGTCGCCGACTGTGACTGTGTCGGCAGGGAGGGCCGGCGCAAGCCACGGCGCGGACCCTGATTCTAGAGGGCAGCCACCCTTCGTTTTTTTGGCTTGAACCGAAAAAAAAACGCTGTGTTGTTGTTTGTTGTTTTGGGGAGCGGTGGCCGAACCAAATTCACCTACCCCTTATCTCCGCCCGGCCAGCTGGGTGGAGGCCGAGAAAAACGCCAATCGCCGCCAAAAGGCCTAACCGCTCGCGCAGTGTAACTTACACCGCCTCCCCCATCTTGCTTCCGGAACCAAAGCGAAAAACGTCTCCGGCGGCAGAGGGCGAGCGAGCGAGCGAGAGAGAGAGAGAATGGGGGAAATCGCCTAAAAGGGGGCTCTCTCCCCGCGCTCTATGGAGCTTCTTGGTGAACCCTCACTGTCTCACGCCGAGTGGAACTACTTCGCCTCGGAACGGGGTTTGGTTGAAACCTATTGACGTGGTCCCCCGAGCCCGCCAGTCGCATTTTTTCGACACTGGCTGGAAGCTCCGACGGTCTCTGGTCCAGAGGAACCGCGCCCGAACTGAACATCGGATCTCGGGCTGTACACGTAAAGGCCGCAAAACGCGATCTCCATCTCCCTTGCCCACAAAATCGCGATCCGACCACACGCGCACTTGGGTGCTTTGACCAGTCGCACATAAAACGACCTCAAAAAGGACGCTGTGGAAAACACGGCTCGTTCGCCGGCCTGGAGGTCGCTGCTACAGGCCGAGACGAGACCTTGCAGGTATTACTGGTACAGCGCTGACTGGGCATGGGAACAGCGCCTCAAGCAGCGACGTAAAACACCAGTTGGGTGCATGTGGTCGTCCGCGTGGCCATCAGACTCTGGCAAAGTTCGATGGGCGTCTCGTCGGGAGAGGTTGGCTCTTAAAGTTGCCTAGTTGGGTTGAACGCTGGGACGATAACCCTAGGTAATATCTACAGACTTCCCCGACCGGCGAGCGCCGTCTTGTGTTGTGACATCTGGAGCCGGCCCGTCGGTGGAGAATACAGCGTTGATGTGTGAATACGATCCATTGAACTAAGTACTCTGTTCGAGTTCCCTTTCACAAAATACGGCGGAGCCACTTGTTGAGCCCCACGAACTCGAGCCCCACTCTCCACCCGCTTGTTTTGCCGCCTTGTCGACCATCTTGTTGTGGTGTTGCCAGCCCCCGCACTTCGCACAGCGAGTGCAAACGGAGAATGGTAGAGCGTCGGGAGTTGAGCGCGTCGGCTCGTTGAGCGGGCGTGAGGAGGAACCTTTCGGCCGGCAGTGCGTCTTTATCTGCCGGATACTCATCATGCTGCCACCTAGTATCCATAGTTCTGAGCGGTGGCGAGGCCGTGAACGCTACTCCATTCCCCCTGTCGTTGGGTCAGCAACCCCCCATGTGGTCCCGAAACGACCTGCAGCAGGACAAGCAGCTCTGTCCTCTCTCATGACGGAACCTGAAAAATGAACAGAAACCAACAGAAATAAACAGCGGTTCATCCCTCCTCGCAACATTTGCCAAACAACTTTCTAGGGGGCCAGCGAGTGCAGCGAGTAGGGTTCCACAAGCTGCCAACCGCCGACCCAGCACTCCTTGAGTATAGAATCTATAGAGCGCGAGGCTCGTGCCGACGACAGAGCCACCGGAGCCCAGCGGAGGATCGGCGCGTCGGCACAAACGTTTCGCCACTCAGGCCCCCTGACGTCGCCCCTCCCCGATGGTCTTGTATGGATGGTCAAAACCCAGAATAAAGTTGTTTAGACGAGGTTTTAGTAGATTTATGAACCCCTTGACACGATCAATGAAGGTTTTGAGGAGACGGCGTTGCTCCACTGGCAGTTTGCTGCAAGCAAAGCTTTCACTGCGCTGCGCGCTGGGTGTACTCCATCATCTCGACAACAATATGTATCTTGCTGGTGGGTGATAGAGAACTGGAGGGTTAATGGATTTCTTTCAACTCAAGTCAAATCATCTACGCCCCGGGTGGAGAAGGTACAAAGGCAGTGGTAGTGGCCGTGGTTGTTTCGGTCGGTGGTGCCGCCGTTGGTGGTGGCGTCCAGCTGCGGGCAATCTCGTAGAACTTTCGGCGGCGGTCGAATAGCTGCTTCTCGGCCGGCGTGACCTTCTCGACCGTGATATCGAACATACACTCGATTCCAACATGGTGGTCTTCGACCCTGCCAGGGAACAGCGACGCTGGGCGCCCGCGCGACCGGTACAATTTGTCGGTCTCCTTGCACTCCAGGATGCGGTCCCAGTTTAAGTGCAGCATCGGCTGGTCCTCCACACCGGTATCGTCGGGCATAAACTGAAGCAATCCATGGCAAAGCACCGAATCCCCTGGCTTGTCTGGATTCCGCACGTCACCGCTAAACCCACCGGACCCAAAGTCCGAGAACGCATAGTCCGTCTCCGCCAGCTCGCACGCGATAAAGTAAAACTCCTTGTCGCCGTACGACGGGGGACGGCCGGTGCCGTTTAGCGCGATGAACGAGCCGAGAATCGCCGTCGCGCGCTGCTGCTTTTTTTTGTTCCATAGCACGAGCGACGAGTCCGCCTGGTGGCCGGCACGCCGGTTCCACGAGTGGCTCTTCAAAAGCCACTCACTGGGAGAGAATGGCAGCGCTACTGGCGCTTGCGTGCCGACCCACGGGCCCAACGGCGACATGGCACGCGGGCGTGGCACGATCCCAAAGCCCTGGAACGGTACGGGATCAAAGTTACTGAGGTACTCTTGCAAGTGCGAGATGGTCTTGCCGTTGGCGCGCTCGCGCGGCACTGACAGATACTCGTGATCGGCGCCCATGCGGTCGTGAAAGAACAGCGTGCCTGTCTGTTCGTACTTCTTACTCTGCCAAACACGCATGGGTGACTGGAAGAACAGCGTGTCAGCATCGAGTATCATGATCTCGTCAAATCGCGAGAGCAACAGCGCGATGATCTTGATGTCAAAGCCACGGAACCGGCCGTGGCAATCTTCGAGGCTCGAACAAAAGATCTTCTGGTCTGGCTTCCCGTCAAGCGAGTAGCTCGAGGCCTCGAGGCACACATCGTATACGCGCACGCGGGCGTCGTAGTCCGAGAGCTTGTCGCTGAGGCACTCGTCGAGGTCGCCACAGTGTGGGATCTCGATGGGCAACTCGACGCCCATCTCACGGAGCTCCAAGATCAGCGAGACCCCCAGCGGCGCGATCTTGTCAAACAACGGCAGCACGAGGCCACGAGGCTGGGTCGTGCGCTGCGAGATCCGCGTGATAGTATTGGCGACGGCCGTGACGCGGGCTCGCTGCTTCTCGAGCTCTTGCTTGGCTGTCTCCTTTTCCGGCAATACAGGGCTCGTAGTCTTTGCGGTGGCATC
>JAADVT010001046.1:0-10749 GCA_023335895.1 Pythium rishiriense
CACGCAATACTTGATGCCTCACCTCGCAGGCACAGAAACCGAGTTTCATGTGGCAAATGTTGAAGGAGAAACACACCACTTGACAGCCGATGCCTCTGGGAGCGCATGCTGAGTCCTTTCGTGGACCGTGGAACCAACAGTGGCGGATGGCTCTGACCTGTGGAAACACATCTGTGGGATGATGACTCCCGCCCATCTCCCACATGGTCTCTCTTTGCTGAACAGATTCTACCTCTTCCATTTGATGAATCCTGAATCTTCAAGTGCATCGGTTTATGATGACTGCTTGAAATACCCAGTTGGAGTCTCTGTTGGCAAGATCGTGACGTGGGCCGCGCGGAAAGACACGCGCACTTGTTGCAGTCCAACGGTTTGCTGTCGCTCGTTTGGCTGTCGGGTCTTGCTGGTTCAGGCTTCTCAGTTTTGATTTCAACGCTTATGAACACTTGGTGACGAGAGCCAACAGCAACCTCCAATACTCCACACTGCTCTGCACGTAGTACTTCCCAGAGGTTGTGGATCGATCCTTTCACACCTTCCGATTCGCAAAGGCACTGAATATACATGGCCCGGATCTCGGCTTACGGAGGCAAGAACTGCGTCGGGGTAAAGCGATCCTCATCTCTCTCTCTCTCTCGTTCTGCCTCTCCCTTAGTCTTCATTTGCTGGTACGATCGGAATTAACCTCTGTCTCCAACCAAGGTCAAGTATATTGCAATATCTTGTGGATCACCGAAACGGCTTGCCAAACAACCTGCAGATGGAGGAGTCTGGAAACGAGCGAGTGGTCGACGGATTGATGCACGCCAACATCATATCGACACCAACGACTCAGCATTTCTCGCTGTATTGGAGGCGCGCTCGTTCGCAGCGCCTTCGCCAAACGCAGAGCACACTTTCCGGAAGTGTGTGCGGCTACAAGAGGCATGAGGTCCATCCTCCGAGAGCCAATAAAGCCGAACTCCTGGCAACTACGTTGCGAAGGTCCATTTATCGGATATGTCGTCCCTTGATGCTCGTTCTCGCCAAGCCGTTGACAGAAGGATCCGGACCGAGTCAACCAGTTAAGGTGTCCTCCAGTTCTCCCCACCGAGACTACGATCGACGCGAAACGAACAACCGAAAGGATCGCAGCCACCACAACGTACGCAAGGATCAGTTGCGGCTTTGATTTTTTACTCCACCGTATCAACTAAAGTCATTCTCCAATCTCCTGTTCAAAGTTCAACACGCCACGCCGACATGGTCTCACACTTCGTAGTAGTCGACATGCTGGAGCTCCGTGTAGTGCTTGTCGCAAAAGTTGTGCGTGCGCGCGAACGCCGGGCGCTGGCACCCGTCGTGGATGCACCGCTTACCACCGCCGTGGGCCCAGCACAGGCCGCGCGAGACGGCGATCTTGGCGCACGCGTCGTGGCGGCATCGCGTGCCCCCGCCATGGGCCCAGCAAACGCCCTTGGCTTTGGCCTTTTTCGAGCAGCCGTCGATTTTACACTCGGTTGAACCGCCTGGTCGTCGCGTCAACGCATGAGTCAGCCTATTACAATACCACTGCCACGCATAGGGGGGCGGACGCACCGTGTCGCCAGCAGAGCCCTCTGTTCTTGGCGCTCGCGCCGCAGCCGTCCACGGAACAGCGCTTGCCGCCCTACATTGTATGGATATGGATCAAGGACTACTCGGACCAACACTTTTGACACGCGACAACCTACGCCGTGGCGACAGCAGAGCCCCTTGTGGACGATGTAGTTGTCGCACCCGTCGGCCTTGCACAGCCGGCCGCGCTTGCGCTGCGAGCGGGCGGCGATGGCCACCGGGGCAGCCGCCGTGGCCGTGGTCGTTCTAGTACCAGCTCCCGCTACGGAGTCTCGAATCTCGAGCGCCACCGGGTTGAACACCGCGGGCGCTTTCCGCGCGCGCGAGGACCGCCGCACGACCGCGCCATTGGCTTCAACCGCGACGTTCGGTGTGCTTGTCGTCGTTGTCCCACCCATCGGTCTCCTCGTGGTGCGTCCAGGCCGCGGGGAGTCCTCCTCCCACTCGCTGTCTTCTTGATCGTCGTCTCGCGAGCGTCTCCGCCGTTCCCCGGGTCGCGCGTGGTCGTCGTCGGCCATGGCGAAGACGATCTCAACACGCCCACAACCGCCACTCGGAGACCGGTCGTCCGCCCGTCAAGCCAGGGACTGGCCGACGCTCGTTTTCCTTTCTCGCGCGGCGAGTCGCGCGTGATACTCGCGCTGGTCGCGCGCGCCGTGGCGTTGCGTCTTTGTGCAAACGGAGACCGTGCCAAGGTGATACCTTCGTGCGACCGCAACGGACTTGACAGCCAATTCAATGTCGCACGAAGGAATTCTCGCCTGAACGCAATCCATTCTTGTTGCTCTTCCGTTGGGGGTCAATGTGGGACGCCCACGTGACGAATCCTACGGTTATATTGACCAGCGACAGTGACAAATGTGGAGCTCCACGGCATTTGTGTCCATGTAAGCTTAGGACGCCACCGTTGGGGGATCCCCGGGTTCTCTCACTCGGAAGTGACGCCAACGTCCGCCTCATGCCAATCGATCCGGGCAAGCGAATGAAGTGGGCAGGACCAAGTTTGACAGGGGATTTCGGTAGACTCGACCCATCCCAGACCTCGATCGCGGTCGTGCGAAACGCAGCCCACGACATTCGTATCACTTTGTGCATACCACTTGCTGGATACAGTCGACCAGGACCAACTGCCACCTTCCACTTTTCACGGCTGACCGTGCCGCGAACTGCAAGGTATCTGATAAAAGAGGTACACAACATTGGCGGTGGCCTCAGAGCGAGTTCCGACGAAGGTCGCCAATATGAAGTTCAGGAGGTTCTGCATCTTTTCTAGAACAACCTGGTCATGTTCGACCCAGACTCACACAAAGTCTCACGTGACGTGCGGCCCAAGAACGCAAGGCCACGCGCCAGCGCCACTCGCACTGCAGTTCCGTACTCGTCCTCGGCGCTCGACACAACACGTCTCCTGTGGGCTTTGGTCTTTGCGTATGAATCGCGTACAAGCACCGTACGGCCATCGTCCTCCGTGTCAAATCCAGCAGCAACGCAGGCGATGTCCAACGGGTTTGCCTCACCATGGACTGTACGGATCTGACTAAGACGTCTCGCCATCACACGGATTGATGCTACAAAGCCGAGTTGAAGCCCAAAGCAGAACAGGTTCGTTTCGGATTTCGCGAATTGAATTTTCAAGTACGAGCAGCGCGCCACCTTTAGTCGTGGTCTGGCTCTGATGCCGTCTTGTGGAAATGGGTTCTGACGTTTCGTTTTGGCGACAAAGCGTGCTTTAAGCGTACATTAGTGCCCAGGAACGACGTTGTCGAGGCGAGCCGGATCCGGATGGCAGCGTTGACGTCGGCACACGTATAGTCGCCATCGCTGTATGGCCTGGAGTGCGATATCTGGACGTCGAGAATGTTCAGCAGCGTCGTCAATGTCGAGTACCTACACTTGATGTACACTTACCCGAATCCGACCAAATCGCCCACGCCTGATGTCGGACGTGATGTGCACGTGGAGGCTATCAGGAGGCGTACATCAACATGGCAAATACACAGTGTTTTTCAGACATTTACATTTCATTTATCCACAGATTGGTTCCTGTGATAGTTCACCCAAGCCTCAGTCACACAGGACGAGAAAGTTTTGAAAGTGGCGCGGAAGTTTATACTCGTGAAACTCCACGGAGTGTCGACGACATGCTTCTTGGCGCGTGAATCGGCCATGTTGGCTCCCTCGGTTTGAACACTACGTGTAGCTATCGACTTGTACGCACGCGCGATGTGGTGGCAGGTTGCTTTCGACGGCCTGCGTTTCTAAAGGATTCAACTCCCTCGTTGGGGTTTTCTTCTCGCGGTCGGCTAGTTGACTTCTCCTGGACGAGGCGTCGAATAGGTGCGGGGGGAGACACACATCCGGAGGAGCGTGGGACCCAATTAACATCCTTTGAAGAGCCACAGGGACGAGGTCGATATGGCAGGCTAAAGATGCTTTCGGCCAATGGATGTGATTCTGGAGACTGCATATATCGGCCAATGGAGATCCGTGTTGGTGTCCTGCGACATGCCGCGAACCATCCCCGGCCACGTTGAACGCCGTTCAATGAACGGACGGACCCGCGCCCGCTCGAACGGACTCGCAGACGATGGATTATCCCAGGGAGCCAGCAGCGAGTACTGTGGGGACTGCTTGCACAAGAGTTCCTGGGCGCTACTCCGGTTGGCGACGCCGCTTGGCTTCGATTTGAGTGAGACCAAGGCCACCTGCTACTCCATATCCACTGCCACTGTGTTCCAACACGAAGCCCCCGCCTCATGGATAGGCGATCTGGTTGAAGCTGCCTCGCTCCCGCTGCCATGTGGGCCGGGTTCGTCACGACCAGATAGTTCATGGGCCCACACGCACGTCGCCCCCAAAGCTAGATCAGAGACCAGACCAGAAGGCGCGTATCGCTGGGTCACAGGAGACCAACCCTACTCGCGAGAGTGGGTGTCACTCGCTCGCGGGATCGCGGCGCCCCACTTGGAGTTTGTATCGTGGCCGTTGTCAGGTCGTGGGCCCAAGTGGTGAAGCAATCACCTTGGCTCTGCTTTCTCTCTCTCTCTCTCTCTCTCACTCATTCCATCCGAGCACCCAGCCATTAACGGAGACCGTCACGTCGTGATTTCTGTGTTGGCTGATTCAGACGACTCTTGCGCCGAAGCCCTGGCGAGGCACCTGGTTGAGAAAACGCAACCGGCATCGAAGAACAACACACATGGAGCGCGCTCGCGTCCGGCGTAGCGCCACCGATCACGACGACGACGATGCCGAGCGAGCCACTCCCGCACGTCCGCGGCCCGACCCGGAGGCCGGTGCGCCGTCACCGCGCAAGCTCGGGCTGAGTTTCATCCTGAACGACCATCGACTGACCGCGCCAAGCGAGGACGCGTCCAGCGTAGCACGCGAGACTGTTCCGCCCGGAAGGTCTCCGTTGGATGCTGCGACGCTGACGCGTCAACTCGAACAGACCTGTTCGATTGACGGCGCCGTCGCGCCAAGGAACGATGAGAGTGGCGAGACTGTGACGTCCTCATCAGTCCCATCGACGGCGACCCCACCAACGCCCCGGGCCCGTAGTACGAGCAAGAAACGCGGACGCATGTGCAAGGCCGACGGCTGCGAAAACTATATTGTACATAAGGGGCTTTGCTGTCGCCACGGGGTGAGTCTCCATTTGAGGGTGTTTAGTGAGTTTTTTTCTTCTTGTCAAACGGCGATCGACTGACGGTATTTGTGGCGTTTCGGGTGTAGGGAGGAAAGAAGTGCTCGGTTGAGGGCTGCGATAGTAGTGCCAAGCACGGCGGGCGCTGTTGGAAACACGGTGCGTCACGTCCCAGAGATATACGACACACTGACTTCCTACTCGCTCACCAGTCCATGGCTGTCTATATAGGTGGCTCGATCGAGTGCAAGATCCCAGAGTGTACCAAAAAAGCCAAGGCCCGGGGGCTCTGCTGGGCCCATGGCGGCGGCGCCAAGTGCACAGCCGACGCGTGCACCAAAGTCGCGATCTCGAGCGGCTTTTGCTGGGCCCACGGCGGCGGCAAGCGGTGTATATTCGACGGCTGCCAGCGTCCGGCCTTTGAACGCACGCACAGCTTTTGCCTGCGCCACTACGACGCGCTGCAGGACGCCGATTATTACGAAGTCTAATGGATTGGAATCGAAAAAAGCCGTGTCTGCTGAGTTGCAGGAACTTCCACTCGCACAAAGACGAGCCGGTCGTTTCAGCTGAGTTCTGAAGCGTTCAGACAGAGAAGACCTAGTGCAGCACATCAAGTGGGACCCTCCGCGGAGGAGCCCACCCGAACAGTGGAAGAGGTCCCAGTCGCGTCGCCGGCCCAAGTGCCAATTTGAGCAAAATCATTACCCGGGCCATTGCTCCACCTCCCAATCCGAAAGCCACGTGTGGCGGAAGATTCGGTCAATTCGGTTGAAAATCGTTATCGAACAGGATTCCAAGCGGATCCCCCCGCTCCACATTCTCAACGACGTGGGCTGCAACGCTGGCCGTGGTGGGTGTGGGCGTGACGTCGAATCCACACGACAGTCCAGTCAGCATGAACATGCCCGACAGGGCGTGGCCAACCCCCAAGGGAATGTTATATGAAGCCATGGATCTGAAAGGGATACCTCAACATGCTTCTGCCTCCAAGATCGCTTCCATGGGCGTTGGGAAGATCCCGACTTTCGCATCCTAATGACCAACATGACCGGTTTTCGATAAAATATTCATAGATACAGGGCCACGTATCCACTTACCTCGTTTAAAAGAAGTGCAGCCAGCTCAGATGGTCTGTTAAATAGTTTGTCACAGGTTCATGCTGTTCCTCGATGCACACAGCCGTGCGACTCGGATCGTCTATGTCGTGGAAATCGAGACACAATTTGGACTTGGATCCACTGTGGCAGTCTCGCGTTGCCGTCGGGTGGTCGATGAATCCACGAAAAGCAAGACCCCACGCTGGTTCATCACAGCAAAGTTCTGAATGACCGTTGCGTGAGGATATGATCCTCGTCTAGTCTCCCTTCGACAGCGTATCCTATTATAGTCAACACGAGTTTTGTTTGGTCTCTCTGTCTTCAAAATACTCGAGGTCCGCGGCCTCGGTCGACGTTCGAGGTCTGAACAGCGCACATTACGTTCCTCAACCGGATCCGAGCGCCACGAAAAAGCTGCTGAGCGAGGGCAAATCACGTTCGGAGGAATTATTCGTAAGAGTCGTGCATCGCACTCGTTCAAAGTTCCCAACGAGAGCTCTTGAGCGAAGGAGAATCTGTGAATCACAACAAGCATAGTCAAAATAAGTGGAATTCTATCCACAACAAGCTGCGTGTGCGAAGCAGGATGGTTCGCGAAATTCTCACCAACAGAAGTAGTTCTTCTCCATGAGTCTCACAAGCTCGCTGATCACCCAACGAATACCTTCTCCCCCCGATGGAAGGTATTCGTTGGGTGATCAGCGAGCTCGATGGAATCGAAAACGCTGGTCGATCGCGTGGGCCGATCAGTAGATGTCATCGCTCAAACCACCGCCCTATCCGAGTGGCTTTACTGTCGCTCCTGTCGAAGGGATTCGTGTCACATAGGTCGAAGTCGCGTCGATCTTCCTTGGGCAAAGTCACCAATGGGACTCGCGCCGAGCGTGGATACATCCCACCCAACGTCCATGCAAGCTGAAATGGAAACCAGCGTGTGGTCGAGAGGCACACGGGGTCGGTCACCGACCCCGTTCAGGCCCACCGAGTCGGTGGGCCTGAAAGTTGATCAAGAGGACAGCCGATGGGTGGTTGGCCTTGACTTTCGCCCTCACACTGAACGTTGGCGGCGCTGGATCCTTCGCTCCAACTCTTCGGCCTCAAGTTCAGGATCAGAGTCCGTCCTCATCGTCTCCTCTCTGACCTTGTCAGATGGCGTCGTCGGATCCGTTTCACTGAACGCCTGCGTGTGCCTGCGGACGCTGAGGACGCGTCTTTACGTGGAGCCCTCCCATGCACCACCGGTGCTCGAGTCGTGGATGTCCTCATTGGGCTTCAGCTGTTGACCTGAGGAGGAACCTCTCTCTTTTTTTATAGACACCATACTTCGATGGATGGTTTTTGGACACGACAGGCTTCATTCATTCCAAGTCACTGTGGAAACGTATGTATGTCCTGCTGAGGCCTCAGCATGTTTGCTGATCCGATTGTTCCGATCTTGACAATCGATTTTCGCGGGCATCGGAAGTCAGAGGTATAATTAATTCCCAGATCCACTGCAAATCCATTTCCGCCAGTGATGAGGTTATCTGAGGACCTCTTTCTTCCTCGTCGCGCGACGAGTGTTTGCCCGTCCGTTGGGCGCCGCAGGAGGGGACCGGGGAGCGGAACGGCTTGTAATGGCCGTGCGTATGGAGCGCTCGGCTCCAGGAAGAACTCCTTGTCGCGCGAGTCCTCCTCCAGTTATCTGAGACCGTGGACGCTACGTCTAACTCGCCAGCTACGTTTGCCCCGACCGAGACGGCGAATGGAACACGAGCGGTGGGAGAACCCGACAGGCGTTGCGTGATGCTGGTCAAATGTAGTGGAGGACGTGGATTGTCCCCCGGGATCGCAGGGCTGCTGGTGGAGAAGCGGCGCGAGAGAGAGAGAGAGTCACGGCGGCGGACAAGACCTCGTGTGGGTGAGTCAACCTCGGCGCGAACGCCGAATGCATGGGACACGAAAACGGCGCTGGGGCTTTCTTCTTTCTGTCAACTCGGTAGGCGGCGGCGTACGACCTCATCGCTCCTTCAAACCACAGCTCCAGAGATGCCCAGGCCACGACATGCGTCGGAAGCGGAGGAAGCAGGCTGGCATGGAAGCGCGTCACTCACGGTGGGAGTCTTGAAGAGACCGATGGGGCGACCGCACCCGGTCGGCCCACTTGGTACGGCGTTTGATAAACAGGCGATTGGGGGGGAACGAGGTACGTACGGCACTACATTTGGGCGTCGTTGGTCTAATCAATTCTGGTCAGGTTCACACCCGTGGGTCTGCTATTCAAACAACTGATTTCTCCAGCGCGACACTTCCACCCTCAAGCCGTTGATCACAGAGCCACGACACTCGACCGCGAAAGCAGGGCCTGGCCGATGAGCACGCCACGCACGATGGCGAGGACGTTGATTATGAAAAAGGCTGGCGAGCGAGGGATCACATTCGATTGTCTGCACTTGGTGTGGACGGTGGGAATCTAACTAAAAAGCGCGAGTCTTTATCGACACGGCGGCCAACGCGGCGACGGACTTTCGCACAAGCGTGTAGGTCTCGCTTCCCAGCGCACGGCCCCACACGACCGCCATTGATGACCTTCTGTCGTGGGATCTCCAAGACTGGCGCCATCTTCTGTCGATAGCGCCGGATTAATTGAGGAACCCTCGGCTATAGGAATCGTTGATCGCACTCAAATAGACCTCACATTCAAAGCAAAGCGAGTCTGTATCATGGCGGAGGAACATCCAAGGGATGTCAGTGCAGACCTGGTTTATTAGGCGGTTATTATGGGTGTGATGACCATCCCAGTGTAGATTCAAGATGACCATCCCCGAGATGGACTTCAAGTCCACACGGTGTCGAACGAAGTGGATGTGATTCATTACGCAGAAGTTGGCGTCGCGTTGCTACCTTCGTGCTTGGTCATTGGCGATCGCGTGGATGATGACCAGGCGATAAGGGGTTTCTTTACCAGAAATCAAATAAAAAAGCAAATAAAAAATGGGAGCCATGTTGCCTCACACTTCGTAGTAGTCGACCCCCTGGAGTCCCTCGTAGTGCTGGAGGCAAAAGCTGTGGGTGCGTTCGTACGCCGGCCGCTGGCAGCCGTCAAAGATACAGCGCTTGCCACCGCCGTGGGCCCAGCACAAGCCGTTCGAGATCGCGACTTTGGTGCATGCGTCGGCCTGGCACTTGGCGCCACCGCCGTGCCCCCAGCAGAGGCCCCTGGCTTTGGCCTTGCGCGTGCAGCCTTCGATTTTGCAGTTGACCGAGCCGCCTGTGCAGCCATAGGAATAGACCACAAACGCATGAGAATTGCCCCTGGTGGAGGACACGGAGACCAGCTGGACAGTACCGTGTTTCCAACAGCGCCCGCCGTGCTTGGCGCTGCTCTCGCAGCCCTCGACCGAGCACTTTTTCCCGCCCTATTACCACGACATCGTCGCGTGAGGATTTCTGGTAACTGGGCCCATCAGCAGGGCTGGGGGAGGAAACCTACTCCGTGGCGACAGCAGAGCCCCTTGTGGACAATATAGTTGGTGCAGCCCTCAGCCTTGCACATGCGGCCTTGGCGGCGACTGATGATGGCAGATACGTCCGACGCCGAGTGGGACCGTGGAGAGCGCACGGGGGGCACGGCCGCAACGCCCGTGGAGGCCGACCGCTGGCGCCGGCGTGGCGCGTTCCGGTCGTGGCCCAATGGGGACTCGGCCGGTGGTATGCCATGGGACGCGACAGCGTTCGTGGCCTGAGCCGCCACAACCAGCGGGGGCACGAGAGGTGCGTCGTCGTCATGCTCCCACTGACCACTTCCCCACGGCCTCCCTCGTCGCTGTTGGTTGAGAATGAACGCGAGTCCCAGCTTGGTGGGCGAGCGCGGCTCGTCGTGGTCGTCGATCTCCATGGGGGGTTCGTGCCAGTCAAAACCTCGGACCATCGCCGCGTCGCTGTGCTGCCACTCGTCCTTTTCTTCGAGCGCGTCCTCGTCGCTGGCGCCTCGCTCATGGTCCGCCATCGCTATAGGCACCAATACGAGATGTGGGCACCACCGCGTGTCGGAGGAGGAGCGTATATGAACACAGAGAACCCTCGCGGCCCCAAAACGTGAACACTGTAAGTCGACAAAAGAAGGAAGCCGTGGCGGCTTGTCGCCCCGATGGGGAAGGGTGGAAGTACACGACGGTGAGAGAGAAAGGGCCCGCGGAGCGCCAAGTGAGACAGCGACGCCCCCTCTTGCACCAACCGCGCCGGTCCCGCGGGGGAGTGACGCGGTCCCCTCCTCCTTCCTGGTCAAGCGGACGATGGGCAGCCGCCACGCAAAGCGACCGCACGCGTACAGTTGTAGTGTCTCTCGGCCGAGCAGCCACCAAGTGACGGAGGCAGCGTGGGAATCCCCACTCGTTCTTGGGGGGGGGGGGGGGGGGGGGGGGGGGG
>JAADVT010001047.1:0-10734 GCA_023335895.1 Pythium rishiriense
CCCCCCCCCCTGCTGGGTTACACACAGGCCTTCCACGACACCCTCTTGCCACATACGTACACACAGATCTCCTGTGAGGTGGCCGACTCTAACCTCCGAGGAGACAAATCGCAATGCCATGGGCGATGTACAGTATGGAGGCATAGCTCAACAGCAGCAATCCATTGGGAGCCCAGGACGAACATACAGTAGATTGGCGCACGTCCGATTCTCGTCAATAAAGATACCCAAGCTCGGCTCCACGAGCTCATGCTTGATTGATTCGAGCTCGTGCGAGGAGCGCATCAAGCGGAGAGTCAGCGGGGAGGGGGGTTGACGCTGTCTGGCACGAATTTCGAAACACCATGGTACTTCCGGCTGCGGGAAGTTCAAGTGCAACCACACCACACACCGTGCGCAAGCGATGAGGCATCGCGTCCGTCGTGGAAACCTCCCCCACGCACCGGCACAGTCGTTCAGCAGCTGGGGACCCAGTACGCGTTGACTCGGAGGGGGACATCAAAGAGACCTCAAAAGTGAATGCACAGCGGGCGGCATCCCAATTGAAAAAAAGGGGGACTGAGGCTTGGATTTTATCCAAGTGGCACAAATTTATGAAGCAAAGTTGAAGCAGCGCCGTAGATCCCACTCTGGGCGTCGTGATTACGAGCTCGGTCTGGTATCCTTTTCTGGCGCTTGACTGGACGGCCCCATCCCCTCGTCAGCGAGACCCTAACCATCGATTTAGCCTAATCTAGCGTTCGGCAAACAACCAAATATAAAACATTACAAATGCGCCCAAATTAGTGTGTTTCCCAAATTTCGCGAATCAAAGTCTCAGACAAGCCACTCCCAAGTGGCATCACGCATTCACGTTCGAGCGTGTCCCAGACGTGCCTGTGACCACGCTTTGACACTCCGAACCATGGAACGTGGCCGTGAGCTCACGTGCGCTGACGCGGGTCTGGCCTTTTGCCGAAGGTCAAGTACTATCTACTAATAGTACCCAAGCCAAGTAATGATCGCGGCTTTCGGCGGAGACAGTCGGCGGATGAATTCTTACGGTTGGGAATGGGCCACTAACACAAAATCCCTCCAAACTCACAAAATGGGGGTATGAAAAGTGGAAATTTGGTTATCATATTCAACAATTTCGGTCCACGACTGTGGGATCGGATGGAAAGAAGAAAAAAATGAGGGCATCACCACACCCAGACGCGCCGTGGAACCTGGCATCACGCCACATTCGAGCGCGGGACCAGAACCCTTCCAAGTCAGACCGGCAGATTCGCCCACCTCCTCTTTCCCAGTGGCTGTCCCCTCCATGCTCTCGTCCCTTTCTTCCGCACTCCTCCTCTTCTCCCCCTTTCCTCCTCCAGGTGGTCTGTGATCTCCTCCTCTTGCTCCTCCCCTCCGACGGCGGAGAGCTCCGTGTGCGGTCATTTGCCAATTTGCCGCCGTTACTAGGTTGCAAATCTCTCCGTGAAAGCATGAAGGCCTTCGCTGCTCTCGTTGTCGCCGCCGTCGCCGTCTCCTCGGTGGCCGCGATCCCGGACCTCCCGGTCTCGGTCTGCCGTGACGCCACGTACATTCTGCCGGGCTCGCGCGGCGCCATGTGCTCGGGCGCCGGCGCCGCGCCGGCCGGCAAGGCCTGCCCGCTCAAGGGCGACAAGTCGTCGGCCGACTGCCACCCGTACCTGCCGTCGTACAACGGCAAGGAGTGCGTGGCCAAGGAGGACGCCGTGTGCGAGATCGTAAACGGCAACACCTGGGGCTGCGTCTTCCCGTCGGTGGGCTGCCTCAACCCCAAGCCGACCCCGGCGCCGTCGACCGGCAAGACGCCGTGCCCGCTCCCGACCAAGGGCGAGGCCAGCAGCGGCGGTAAGACGCCGTGCCCGCTCCCGACCAAGGGCGAGACCAAGCCGAGCACGGGTGGCAAGACCCCGTGCCCGCTCCCGACCAAGGGCGAGACCAAGCCGAGCACGGGTGGCAAGACGCCGTGCCCGCTGCCGACCAAGGGTGACCAGACCAAGCCGACGACGGCCCCGACCCCGGTCACCAAGACGCCGTGCCCGCTCCCGACCAAGGGCGACCAGACCAAGCCCACGACCGCGCCGCCGTCGCCCACGACGCCGTGCCCGTACACCAACAAGCCGGACCCGACGACGCCGTGCCCTTCGTACACGTCCAAGCCGGAGCCCACGACCCCGTGCCCGTCGCTCACCTCGAAGCCGATCTAAATGGTCTCCACCTGAAGAACTTCTAGGTACTCACTCCACTTATCAGCTCGGTCCGGCCCGTCGCGGGCGTACCGTTGGGGTCTTCCCTGCACGTTCCAGCTCGTCCATGTTCGTCGTGGTCTGCTGGTTCGTGTTAGGGGGCTCCTCGTGACGCTCGCGGTGTGTTGTGTCGACGCTCGCTCAACTTCCTCAACCCCACCTACCACCCTTTTTGACCCTGTGGATGTACATGTTTCGATCTCGCGTTCGGACGCTAGGAGGATTCGCCTAAAGAAGCACGCTTTTTGTGATGCAGCAATGGATGTGTCTTCCTTCGGAGGAACCGTTATTTATTCGGTCTCGCTCGCCTATCGTTTCTCCCACTAGTACTAGTGTTAGTGGTGCCCTCTTGATGTCCTCGGCAACTATCCATCGCTAGTCGTGGAGAGCAGGTCCGTGTGTTCAACCCCCCGCGGTCATGCCATGGCATGTTGGCACTGCCAGCGACCAGTCCGAGGACTCTCCATGATGCCTCGAATCCGTCACCAGGCCATTGGCCGTCATCGCTCAGCCCCGAGTGCCATGGCGCCACTCCGCCACGGATTCGATCTCTCCCGTTCAGTATGGATATTTGGCCGCACGCACGGTCTCACGTCAACAGTACTCGGCTTCCATTTTCGACGAGCGGACAACCGCGCCCGTCCAGTCGGATCGTGTCACACAAGCGGATCAGAGAGCCACACCGTGTCACACCCACGCGCGCGGCGCTGGCACACGGGCACTGCCATGGCGCTGCCATGCACTGTTGCACCAACGCGACCGTCAGCGGCACGCACCCGCGGCATCACGGAGACCGGTGCCTTGCGTCACGCCATCGTCCACGGGATCGCGTGATGCCGTAAAGTGGGCCACCCAAAGCTAAAATATAGAAACAGAAAAAGAGCGAATAGCCATTGTCGTCTGCTTGTGGTGGAGCAAAAACCCAAAATTTAGGAACCACACCGCTCGTCATGGAGACCGTCGGTCTCCTCGCTTACTTTAGTACGCCTCGCCGAGGCGCTTGTGTCGTCACGGCATCCCGCGCGTTCGTTCGCCATGGCTGTGCTAGTCGCACATGGTGTCTCTCCGACTCGGTGACCGTCTCCATGCGTGGGTTCGTCGCTCACTGAAACGACGACGGACAATCCAAGATCTGGAAAAGTAAGTTTAGAAAATACAGGTTTTCAATTATGCAGGCTGTCAATGTCCTTGCAGGGCAGTTTACAGGATCGATGGCTTCACGGACCGGCACCGATCGCGGCAGCAACGGCCGCGTTTGCCGAGGCCGCGGCTGCGCTAGTCGCGCGGGTCTCTGAGAGGTTGCCCTGGTAGGTGCGGAAGGCGCTGACAATGTGGGGGAACGACGGACGCAGCTCTGGCTGGCGGTTCCAACAGGCCTTCATGAGACGAGAGAAGAACGGCGGGCAGTCGCGCGGAATGTTGGGGCGGAGGTTGCGGTTCAGCACGCCCAGCGCTGCCTGGATTTGGCTCATGCCGTCGTACGGACACTCACCCGTCATGATCTCCCAGATCACGATGCCGAACGAAAACACATCGGCCTTCTCCGTGTACTTTTGGTTGCCCAAGACCTCTGGTGCCATCCACTGGACCGTGCCGCAGTTGCCCGTCATGGTCTGTACGTGGGCCTTGACGCGTGCAAGCCCAAAGTCCGAGAGCTTGATGTTGTAGTTCTTGTCCACGAGCAAGTTCGGACTCTTGAGATCGCGGTGGAGGATCGGCCGCTCAAAGTGGTGCAAGTACGCCATGCCCTTGGCCGTGTCGTAGATGAACCTGGCAAAGCATCCCACAAACCATCATCAGAAAGACCACGAGAACGTCTCGACGCCACGCCATCCAACAAAACGTACCGTGTTCGCTGGTCCATGGTCAGCGTCTTGCGGTGTGTGCGCAGCACGCCCCACAGCGAGCCGCGCTGCATCAGCTCGACCACGAGTGCGCGGTGCGGCGGGTCCAGACACGCGCCCAGCAGCCGGCAGATGTTGGGGTGGCGCAGCACACTCATGATCTCGACCTCGGACTGGAACTCGTGGAGAATGTCGCTACGAAGATCTTGGCACACGAGCACTTTGACGGCGACGCCCTTGCCGCGCCACTTTCCCTCGTACACCTTGCCGAACGCGCCTTCGCCGATCATGCGGCCCAGCGTGAGCTCCGAATAGTTGATACTCTGGCTCAGCCCCCGCGCACCCATCGTGGTCGAGAGCTTTGAGTCGGCCGCCGAGGGCTTGGCCGCAGGCTTGGTCTCTTCCGCTGGCGCGGCTGCGGCAGGAGCAGCAGCAGGCGCAGCGGCCGCGGCAGGAGACTGGCGGGCCTTGTTCTCCTTGTCCTCCGTGTCGGCGTTGAACCAGGCCGACAAAAAGTGGGGGATCTTGGCCTTCCGCGCGCCGTCCAGTTTGAGCTGCTCCACCGGTTCGACCGCCGGCACTTTGACGTCGGCGTTGCCGCCGGCGTAGTCGGTCGATCGACGGCGATCGCGCGGGCCTTTCTTCACAGTCGCGACAGTATCCTGGCCGTCGTCCTCCGAGTCCTCGGAGCTGTCATTGACCGATAGGATATCGTTCTTCGCGGGCTTCGCGTCGGGCTTTGCCGCCGCCGCGGCCTGTTCGCGCTGCTGGCGTTGCTGCCGTTGGATCTCTTTATGGAGCACAAGCTTCTTCTTCACATCGATGGTCGCGACGTCCGGGTTCACCGACGCCGTATCGTCGTCCCGCGGTGCTGCCGGTGGAGATGCCGCCGCGGCAGCCGCCGCCTTGGCCTGCGCCGCTGCCGCCGCCAGCTGCGCTCGGTTCGGGAGACCTTCGATCGAGTGGCGACGGCGGTGGTGCGGACGGTGGCGTGGCCTCGCGGCGCCGTCTTGGCCAGCAGCTCCAGGCGCCGGTGGTGGAGCCGCTCCGCCGCGCGGCCCCGCTGCACCTCGCGCCGGAGACGCGCCACGCGGCGTCGTCGGCTTATGCGGGCTCGCTGAGGTATCGTCCTTAGCGCGGCGCTTCTCCATGTGGCGCTCAAACGTCGACATCTTGATGGGCGATCCGACCGTGCCGAAGAAGTTGTTCATGGCCGGCGACGGGGCGTCGGTCTTGCGGCGCCGGTGGAACTGCATGGTGGGATGATATCGGTCGTGTCAACACGCGGAGGAAGGGAAAGGAGACCGAGACACGATCAGTCAGGACGGATGTACGCGGCGCGGATCCGGCGTTCGGTCGCCAAAGGGGGCGGAGGAACGATTGTGTGCGCTGCCGCGACGAACAGGATGCGCTCCGAGTGTGTGTGCGCAAGAGAGAGAGAGAGCAACAAAAACACACACTGGGGGAGAAAGTCAGCGCTGCTCCCCCTTCCCTCCTGCTACTCACACCCACGATATCCTCTCTCTCGCTATAAGAGACCACGGTGGGAGGGACGCGTGCGGCAGAGACGACGACGCCAGATCAAACGAACTTCCTCGCCGAAGCCGAGAGAAACCCACTGTGGATGGAGACGGCGCCCAGCTGGAGAGGACGACGCGTCCCAGGGTGGGGAACCGCACGGAGACGAAGAGACGGACCGTAATACAGAGGGCCCCGTGCCCCAGGCTAAACATTGGGGACTCCGTGATCCACCTGGACAAGGGCTCGGAGCGCAGAGTTCTTGTCCTGGCCGAAGGATTAGACATGAAGACCAGCTGCAACCTCCCCCATTCCTCTTCCCAGATGGGTACACTGGCCACAAACAGGACAGTCTCATATAAGGTGTGTCAACATTATGCATGGTTAGTTTGACGTGGTCCACGTTGAATTCGGAAATGATCGCTACAACTTCACATGCTCCGAGTGTCGATGTGCCGTCGGCTCTGTGGTTGATTTTTTTTCTTTCTACTGCCGGAGAGCCTTGTACTTTTCACAGGGAGAGGAACCTATGGTAGTGTCCAACAGATTTGATCTCCTGCGACGGTCAGCACAGTCTCACGTTGATGAACGTGCGTGTCAATCCTACGCCGATGGTGCCGGTGAATCCCAAACATTCGCATGGTCTTCAGAGAACGCACTCAAGAGCGTCGATCACGCTTTCCTCTCTCCACCGTGTGCATCATCGCGACTGGTACTCGCGTCACAAGTAGGGACGATTCAGGGCACCAGCAGTGCTCGGGCCTCTTGTCCGCATTGCTGCTTTCTATCTCAATGATGTTGTTGAACCTCCAAAGCTGATGTGAGACCGTACCATCGACATCACTTTCGATACTAGCTATTTCCACTACAAGTTCCAGGGATGCTTTGGACGGGAATTTTTACTCACAACATGACCACTCGTGGGTATGAACGAGTGGGGCCCGATGAGCGGAGTTGCCGAAATTTTTGGATTGCACGTGGACTGCGTTGGCTCACTAGACGTGTGGAGCGACCCCAAGCAAATCAACAGAGATCGAGACGGTCCGCGTCAGTCGATGGTAACCACTGCTTGTGTGTGGCTGCATTTGTTCGCTCAACGAACCCCCACAACCAATGAAAAGTAACAAGACTGCCGGGATCTTGGCGCCACTAACGGGACGAGATATGTAGCCATCTGCCCCCACAACACGCAATCTATTTTCGCCTCGTTTCGACTTCAACGTGCGCGTGGGCGTCGCGCCTCCAAATCATGTTCGCGACACCAACAACCTGCCTGGGATGGGCTGGTCCATGGTGTGCTATGACTGGAGATGCATGTCACGGTCTCCCTTTCGATGCCGTCGAAGTCAGGTCCGGCCTTCCTTGTCCTCCGATTTTGGGGGGTCAGGAACAGCGACACCGCCGAGCCGGAGCTGAAACCGCAACGCGCACTTGGCGTCTGGGTCCTGTCGATAACTGAATCGCGTCTTGTCGACGAGGTAGGAAAACTCTGAGGTCATCACGGCGCGTCGCATGGACGGCGCCAAAGACACGAAGCGGACGTACTGGACCTTCGTCTAGGCGGGGGGTCATTCCCGGTTGCTCCCCGAACACAATCTGATTGGACAGATAACGAAGTGTAGCAAATCTATTGGACAATATAGCGCACGGTATCAGATGTGGTATGCGTGCCATCCTGCCGCATGGCAAACGCCACCCACCCGAAAAAGCCGCCCAACATTTTTGTCTGGGGGACGTCACCCTCCACCTCGTGGGTTCTCGATGCTGCATTCACATCCCAACACGCCACGCCACCAAGACCTCCCGGTCCGTCTCCCCCCACCGCCACCATGCAACAGTCCGTGACCGCTGACTCGCACGTCGCGCGCGACATCATCTCGATGCACGCCTACACCACGGGGCTCAAGGCCGGGGCCGCGACCTCGCTCGTCTCGGGCACGGCCGTGCTCGCGGCCAACAAGTACTGGCCGGCGTTCCGCGCGCGGCTGGGCGTGAGCGGCAAGATGGGGCTCGTAGTCATGTCGTTCCTCGGCGCGTTCACGGTCGTGGCCGAGAAGCGGCTGCTCGCCGGGGCCCGCAACCCGGACAAATACCTCGCGTCGCTCGACCCGGGCTACGTCGAGGTGCAGCTCCACGAACACTCGCAGCTCGGGTGGCACCACCGGTTCGCCAACTTTGTGTACGACCACCCGTACCGCTCGCTCGTGTCGGTCGGCGTGCCGCTCGTGGGCAGCATCTTTGCCTACCAGGCGACCAACAAGGCCATCACGCGCTCGCAGCAGATCATGCACACGCGGATCTACGGCCAGGCCGCCGTGGTCGTGCTGCTGCTCTCGTCCATGGGCTTCCACGACTACATGCACAAGCGCGGCGGCCCGTTCGTCGCTCGCGAGGACCCGGCTGACGAGAACGACCACTAGAGACAACACGCCCCCTCCCCCATCCATACTGACTAGCCGCGCCACGCGCGTGGTGCCGAACTGTGTGATATCACGATCGATTTTTTTTTCTTTTTAGCTTTTCAGAGTGAATGAAACAAAACAGCCCAATCCGTACATTTATACTCCGACACATCTCTCCTACTCGGTCCTGGCAAGAAGCTCGGTGTGTATATATGCAGCTTGGGGGGCGTGTGTGGATCGAGGATCCCTCGGGATGGGATCGGTTCTTCAGCTGCCGCCTCACGGGTCCTCGGCACCGGCTGGGCGTGGCTGGTCGAGTTGCAGGAACTGCACCACGAAGGTCTGCACGTTGGCCTGGACAATGCATCGCGGACGGATCGCACGGCGAGACGCCGCCGTGGTCGTCGAGGACGACGGTGGTGGATCCCCACGCGCTCTCGCCACGAGATCGTGGAGAAACACCTCGAGGCGGCTGCACACGACGGCCGTCGAGCGCATCCACTCGTCGTAGCGGTGCGGCTGCGTCTGGTCCAGCACGACGGCGTTCAGCGCGCCCGTGCAGAACGCGCACGACCAGGCCACGCCCTCGCCAGGCGAGTGGCCGTCGTGTGCAGCATAATACACGGCGTCGCGGAGCTTGCGGAATGCGTCAAAGCCTTGGAAGGCGACGACGTCCGGCGCGCGGCCATTTGCCTTGCAGGCCGTGAGCGACGGGGGGCTTGGCCCTCCACGACCCGGGACGACCACCGTTGGAACGGGGAGACGACTGCGAGCCGAGTGGAGGAACACACCAATACGGTAGCATGGCTTGCCCTCGTCGTCCACGGCAGCGCCGACCTCAATGGCCATAATGCGACGCAGCACCGCCGCGGTCGCCGAGCCTTCGAGCTCGTGGCTCGACGACGAGGTGGATGGCGACCGCTCGGCTGGTGCGACAGCAACCGGCATGAGACGTGGCAGCGACGGCGACGAAGCTCCTTCCGAATTGTTGGGATTTTCCGAAGGCGACATGGCCGTGGCGTTGTTCGACGTTATTGTCGATGGTGATGAGGTATCTACCACGGATCACCACACCGACACCGAGTCAGGCGATGGCGTGGGCGCAGCGGTCACGGCTGCGGGCGGCAGGTCGAGCGGCATGGTCCAAAGGCGAAGAAACTCGGGGCGGAAAGTCGCGGTCGAGATAGAGGGCCTTGCTGGGCCTTGGAGGTGCGAAGGGTTGCTGGGCCTGGGGGGCGGGGCGGGGCTTGCGGGGTCTGCGGTGAAAAGCAGAATGAGGGAAGTTGGCAATGGTGGCGTCTCGACTTGGTGGCGAGCCGAGAGCGTGTGGTGCAGGAGGCGAGGAACTACACTCACGATGGCCGGACAGGAGACCTTCACTCGTGGCGGCGGATGTCGATAGCGCTCATTGGCACCACCGCATGTTTTGTGGACGGCAGCAGCGTTTGGATGAATGACACCGTGGACATTTCCATGGATGGAGGAGGCCTGTGCGTGGTGTCTGGATGACACACTCCACCGTGGAGTCTCCACGAGTGGCGACTTGGTTTTTGGTGTGGTTGGCCTCGTCGCCATGTTGAAGTGGAAGGAAGCCATGCGAGGAGCCGAGTCGCACCAGGTGGGGGGCTCTTGAGTGTACGCGGGGTGTGGCACACCAGAAGGCCGGGCACTTTGGTCGTGGACTGTGGGAGTCAATCGCCATTTTGAGAGATGCACGGCGTGACCTCTGAGATGCCGAGTAAATCAGAGGTCTGCCACCTCATTAGTTTGACCCACTCGGCGTCCCGCTCGCTTGACCCGCTTCACGCCACTGGTATCCCCGACCTGGGGGTCTAGATTGTCCGCCGAGTCGTGGTGACACTGGTCAGGTCAGAGAGGAGAATTGAGAGCTCCCCAACCAATCGGAGGGATGCGGTGGTGAGTCCTTTTCACCATGCATAAACAGTAGCGTCCCATGATGACGCTTTGGATAAAGCTTCTCGATCGCATCCAACTCCCATTATCGTACTGTTCAGTATCGCGAGGTCACGGTACACAGTATGTTGGTCTGGGAACTCAGAGAAAAACTACACACAACGTTCCTAGACTAATGTTTCTGGTTGAAAACGAACCGATGGGGTAAATCCTTTGTCTCGGGGGGATCTGTGGATTGTCGTCACCTTCCGATGGGAGGAGTGTCAATCGGCCGTTTTGATTCAAGTCCAGATCGCCGATGGAACTCCCCCCCTTCAACGCGCACCAAATTGTTTGTTTTACGGAACCTGGACGCAGTCGTCAACCAGTGCCGTGGGTTTCAGTTCTGGACTTTCGAACTTGCAGTTGCGGCGTCCAACTTCAACGTCGCCGGCGCACACGTCCAACGGACCGCATGAACTCGCCGTGGCGGGGGGAGGCTCTCGGGCTCATCCCCCCTTTATCGCCTCAGCGTCTGTGCCGGTGCACTGGACGTACTACATGGTACATCATCGCTGTCTCTAAGGGTGTCTAGGGGTACTCTGGATGCCTTTTTATGCATAGATTGAGCGGACAATGAGCGGACAATGAGCGGATGAGCGGACGAAGAAAATCCCCTTCCCGCTTTCCTTTCCCATTTCGAGAAAGAGAAATGAGCGCATACTGCGACGGGGATGCGTATTGTTCTTCCAGCGCAATATACGACGTGGTGCGGCCAACATCAACTGTTGCAGCAAGCATGACGACTTTGAAGACCGC
>JAADVT010001048.1:0-10682 GCA_023335895.1 Pythium rishiriense
CCCCCCCCCCCCCCCAGAGCGTCGACTCAGATCTGTTACCACGATCAGGTTCTGATGCATTTGGATTATAGCCAACGAAATGGTTGTATTTAATATTCAGCCAATCGATGCTCGAGCTCCCTGCGCGCCAGTCATAACGCGACGGAAACGACGCCTTTGGGGGAAAAGAAGCATTTTGGAGTCGAACGCGATTCAGGAAAGGATGGCCGGTGGCGTGGTGTTGGGACGGCGTCTATTGGCGCCTCCGCTCCAGGCGGCGACGACCAATGGAGCGGACGACGAGACCGACGCCGAGCTCCGCCGTATCCTGTTGGACGACCGGTTTTTCTGTGACACGATGGAGCTGATCCCGGCCCAGTTTTACTTCCCGACCGACGAGGAAGAAAACTGGCGCAAGTCGGCCCCCAAGGCCGGCGCCAAGAAGTACCACCGCGACATCCTCGCGCAGAAGCAGCAGGCCTCGGCCAAGAAGGGCATCAAGCGCGCCAAGTTCAACCCGTCCGAGCAGAAGACCAACGAGGCGCGCCAGCGCGAGGCCGCCGACGAGGACAAGAAGGACACGCAGCCGACGCTCAAGCCGGCCAAGAACCCGTCCAGCGTGAGCATCGACGGGCTCAAAGAGCGGCTCGCGGCCAAGCTCGCGGCCATGCGCGAGCAGCGCAAGGCCGACGAAGTCAACGGCAAGAAACGCAAGGCCAACGCCAACGCCAAGACCGCGGCCGAGCCGGCGACCAAGAAGCGCAAGGGCGCCGCGACCAACGGCGCCGCGTTCAACAACAAGGCTGGTGGTGCCAACAAGCCCGGGAAGAACGACGCTGTGGCCAACGGTGCCAAGGCGGACTCGCCGGTACAGGCGAATGGCGGCGATGTCGAGGTGTCGGCGTCGTCGATCTCGTACGGCAGCTTGTTGCTCGCGGATGAAAAGAAGGAGGAGAAGAAGAAGACCCGCAACGGCCAGGCGGTGCGCGGTATCAAGAACCTGCTGAAAAAGGCCGAGCGGAACCAGCAGCGCATGGAGGAGCTCAAGAAGACCGAGGAGGGTAAGGCCCTCGTCGAGGCCAAGCAGTGGAACAAGGCGATTAAGCAGGCAGCGGGTGAGCTCGTGCTGGACGATCCGAAGCTGCTGCGTAAGAAGCTGAAGAAGAAGGAGAAGGCCAAGGCCAAGAGTTCCAAGGAATGGTACGTGAACTCAGGACGCGATCAGAAGACGCAATGCAAACCAGGCATGGTTACTGATTCGCATTTTTTTTTTTTGATAAACAGGAAAAAGCGAACTGCGGCGGTGGAAATCTCCAAGAAGGAAAAGCAGAAGAAGAGATTAGAGAACTTGGCAAACAAGGGAAAGACCGATACCAAGGACAAGAAGGACAAGCCCTCGGCGCCGGTACGTTAGTTCTTCTCTTGGTGGTATGCGCCTTTCGAGTGACACTGACCACACTTTCGTTGGCTCTGTAGCGCGCCGGTTTTGAAGGCAAGAAGGGCGAAAAGTTTCTGAATGCAGACAAGGCCAAGAAGAAATAGACGCCTCCTCCTCCTCTGTCTTGTGTTGCGCTCGAATTGCGTTGCTCCCTCTCTCGCTCTCCGTTGTGAATATATATAAAAAGAACGAATTTTCGTATTGATACATCCGGGTTGCCAGTTTCTCGCGACCGCCAAAACGCCCCGATCTGGCTGTGCCTTTTTTTCCATCGCGCGTGCTTGACCCCCCCACATGGAAATCCCCAATGGCCACGGCGAGACCCGGCGTCGGCTCACGATATCACACAGCCCCCACCGCCCTGGCCACTCGCCTGCCACGGGTTCGGCCCTTCATTCTCGCCGAGAAACGGGTCGGGCGTCGACTGGCAGTACTCAGCCACCCTATAATACCATCACAGAACACACAGCGTCAGACGGCTCATCCCATGTAAGTCGATCCCAAGGATCCAATCGGGGCCCCACACACTTTTTCGCGGCCTCGGTCGTCGTGCACGAGCCCTCGAGCGTCTTGAGGTCGAGCTCGAGGCGCTCGATCTCTTCGTTGAGCTTCTTCACCTGTGCGTCCGCCATGGCTGGAGGCCGAGTGACCGAGAGCTGGAGGAATCGGAAATGGAGGCGCGAAAGGTCTCTCTCCTCCCCAAAGGGTCTCCTCCTCCGATCTAAATTCGGGAAATCCACAGAAAAAAGGACCGTTTCGGCCAGATTTTGAGGATGGATTTTTGTTGATGCGCCGAAAAAATGCAGTTTGAAACGGACGTCTAAAAACCGGTTTGGAAATCGGTAATTTAGGAGTCAAGATGAATTTTAACGTTAATTTGTATTTTTGGGTTGTTATCAAAATTTAGCTTAGTTTCGATTGTGGAGTTTTGGGGTTGGGTGAGATATCTCTCACGCGCTGGGCATCTTTTCCACAAGAACCGCGACGACTCGCTTGGAAAGGAGGAACAAAGGTCGCGTCAATCTCACTCGATGTTGCTGGTACACGACACGAATCAACAGCCCCATGCCTGGGATTGTCGATCGGCGAGGCAAACGCTATTGTTTCAAATACTGGAATGCCCTGGCCACATCCGCCTGGAGATCGACCAGCTCCTCGTGTGAGACCAGCAAGGCGTCAAGAAACTCGTTCATCTCGTGTTCGTCGAACAACAGCTTTTCCAAATCGTCCAGCGACGCTTCGTCCTCTGGAGCTCCGGGCTCTTGAGTCCTTGCAGGAGTTGACGCTGGGCATGCCCCCGTTGAATCAGCGGCCTTGGACTTGGACTTGGCCCGCTCCAAGCGGCCATCTAGCCAGCGCTGCTGGTTGCGTTTGGCCTTCTCCTTGTGCTCCTCGCAGAAACGGTGCATCTGGCCGTTGGTTTTGGTTGTGCGGCGGTTGGGGCACTGCTTGTTCGGGTACTGACACCGCTCGTGGATGTTCATCGGACCGTCGTTGTTGGCGCTCATCGTTGGTGATGGAAAGGTCGGGAAGCCTCTTACCGACGCAGCAAATTTGGAAATGATGCTGTTCTCGACGGACGGCTCGATCGCTGGTCAGAGTCGCGCGGGTGCGGTTTTTACTGGGTTGAGCGTTATTCATGCTGTTCCACACTCTCTTTGTATCGACACGAACGTTGGTCCCTCGCGGCGACGTGACGCACTCTCAAACCAAAGCTGGTTTGTTTGATGGTAAGTATAGATCTGGAAACTCTCGTGCGAACCGGCGACTCGTGAGTCCCAGTGGGTGCCCATGTGTGCTCCACCATCCAAGATCGCTCGTGTGATGTTTTCGAGCATTTTTCATTCCTCAGATGTGGCTTCAACTCGACATCGATCTCGGTCCCAGCCGGTAAAGTTTTGGGCTTCTAGAGATTGACCTCCACTCGGCCAAAAGGACGGCACCAATCGCCACGCGTCATATCTCTCTGACCACAGTGGGTGGGGATGAAACGTTGGACCCTCTTTGCGTCAGGTGATTTTACCCGTGAAATTGCTCGCTTCATTTTTCAGTTCGAACCACATGAATCAAGAAGAGCTTCGACTCCCGAGTACGTGGCCGTCACGCTCCAGGCCGCGTCGCGATCCATTCCGATGCGCGGAACAATAACGCCATTCGATAAACTCGTTCCTGGCGGAGTCAGGTTTGAGATTTTTACTCGAGCGGTGTCTTGCATAAGTTAGCGGATGTAGCTGATCATTGATGCTTTTTCCATAGATGAAAGTACTATGCGAGTGGAGTTTTGTGGTCAAAACAGCGTTTGAACCTCATAGAAATAGTCATGCGTTGGACAATCAACCCATCTACATTTGGGAATGAGAACAGATGAGAACGATGTGAGCAGGCCAAACGACTCTAGTCTTTTTTTCGTGATGTCCGTGTGACCGACTGGACCGAATGGTGTGTTAGTGATGGTCAAAGTAGTTTGGGTGGGTCCACCATTTCTGTACCCATGTTTCCGATGGGTACACAAATGGATCGATCTAGCACTGGCACTGAGAAATACCATTATGGTCTGTATGGCAAGATCACTATGCTGTCGTCCGCCTCACAATACGATGATCTATACTTCGCTGAAGTTATCTACAGCATGTGTGGCTTTGAGGACTCCCCCATCTATATAGGTATGGGATCTGTGCTGCCCTTTCGCTTTGGGCTGCAGGCCTCAAACTCGCTTGGGGTGATAGCGTTCGTGGCGAATGTGACATGGGGACTAAGCGTGGGTCATTTCTATCCGTCATCCCAGATGCGTGGAGTTCGTTTATGTGTCGAAAAACTGGTCGATAAAGTCGAGAAGTGCGTCGTCATCCACCTCTGACAAGTCGTGCACACCATCAAAAATCGATCCTGTGCTTTCCAAAGCAGCTAGATTCCCGGTGAACAGCAGTTCAAAGTCGATTTCCAATTGCTCGAAATCCAATGTGGTCAGCGGTTCAAGCGGTTCTTTCCCAGTCGTGTGCTCGGTCTTGGCCTCGCGTACTCTACGCGTCTTGTTGAGCTTGTGTTGCCGGCTTTCCAGCCAGCGCTTTTGGTTCCGGTTGGCCTTATCGCGATGTATCGCGCAGAAACGGTGGAGTCCGCCGTCTCGCTTGGTCGTGCGGGGCTGTGTGCAGACTTTGTTTGGGTACTGGCAACGCTCGTAGGCGTTGACATTCGATGTGGATTCAGAAGCCTCGTGGTTCATTAGGGAGCTCATGGTGGCAGGTGTGTCCGAGTTGACGGGTGTTCGTGGCATGGGAATTGTGAATTGAGCAACATGAGCTTGCCTCGCGCCGGATGGGAATGGTGGGTTGAGCAAGCCCATCCACGAAATGTGTGGGTCAATTCTCACTCGGCCCTTACAGCAGGAACTAGTGTCCCCGATGGGCGTGAGACATTGGTATACGTGCCGGTGGCGGGCAGACAAACACTCACGGGATACCATTTCCCCCCATTAATGAGGCCGTGCCGCGTGGAGGTGCGTGGAGGATTACCTGCGTGTTGACAACAAGTCGACGCTTGTTCAAGGTGCCGAGACAATCATTCACTGCGATCGTTGGGCTGATTTATGGGAGAATGTTTGTTGTGAAAATAGTTTTCGAGCGAACGCTAGCGAACACGTCGCAGGGTTTCTCTCTAAGGAAAAGGTTCGAGTTGTCGCCTGCACTAAGCAGCCAGTGGGGTAATAATCATCCGTATGAAGCGACTGAAACGATGCCATCGAGATGAGGACGCCACAAACGGGTGGGATGGTATTGTGCTGTGCCCCTGGTAGGGTAATGAATGGATCTGAAATGTTTGGAGTGTGGGTTATTCGCGTCGAAGCACCCCACGAGCTCAACGCACGACCCCGCTCGTTGCTGTGGCGATTGTCGTGTGGGCGGTGGTTGCGTCTCGTCATTTAGATGTTGGCCTTTTGAGGTGACTCGGATGTCTAGAAGTCCTGGGTTTGATATCTCTTTGATTCGAAATCCACCGCGCACATTGGAATCTACTGATTGAGGTTACAAAAGAGCCTCCCGCACCAAAAACACGGCAAGCCCCCAGTCTCCGATCTCCCAAGTTGTCGACACCAGCGATGTTTTCCTCTGCGGACATGTTTGCGACGGGCCGGTGCCGATACCCGAGCAAGTTTTGCCCGAACGCGCGCGCCCATAAGCGCAACGGCGAGCTCCACCGCTTCTGTGAGGAGCACCGGGCCAAGGCCAACGATAACCAAAAGCGCTGGAGCTCGACACGCCAACGCCAGTGGGATGTGATGGAGTACCAGATTGCCATGGGCTCGGCATCAGCTCACGGAGTATCCGTAGACTCAACGGCAGCCCAGACCAACAAGTACCCGTACACGTACCCGTTGGCCGAGACCGTCCCAAACGGCCGTCCAACTCCGTCCCAGGGACTTCCATCTGTAGCATTTGTCCACGTTGCCCCGCGGCCATTTGTGACGGCAGGGAATCCGCAGACGTCCAACCAGGCGGAAGAGTACCTAACACACCTGCTCTATCGCGTCGAGAGCAGTTCAGACGTTGAGGAACATCTCGGAGCGGTGACGAGCCGGGCAGGGCACTCGCACATTTGAAGTATCCGGTAAGGTCGAATCTCGAAGCGATCGTAGGGTAGATGGTCGATAAATTACATGTGTGATTTGCTTAGTCCGACGTCTAGCGCTTCATGAAGTTGATCTGCTTGTGCTCGTTCAAACTCTTCTCGACGGTGCTCGGAGGTGTTTTGGTTGGCGGGGATCCTGTTTGATAGTGACAGGCATGGCACGGAAGCGAAATTAGGATTCAATGACACCTACTTAGTTGATACAGTTGGAAATACAAACCTCGATGTGTTGAGGGAACCCCACTGCTCGTCTTGGCCGGCGTTGGCTTGTCCTTGGTGGCTCTGCGCGGTTTGGTGGGCATCGTTTGTATGAAACGAGTGGACGGCGAGAGAGATTTCGTAATGATCAACCGAAGGGCGCTCGTGGCTCGTTGTGCTCGATCCTCTCACGGGCAACCAAGTGTAGGGGCTATTTTTGCTGTGAGGGGCCAAAACTCCATTTTTACTTTAGCACGGGAGTCATTCGTGTCATCCCACGGATTGGGTCCCGGAGCCCATTTTCCCATGCCACGGAGCAGTGGCAGTTATCTTCGAGGTGGTTGTGAGATTTATTCAAGTTGAAGAAGCTGCGCCCGTCGTGATGCACAGGCATGCGACCCCACGGATATTCATCTCTCGCAAGCCATTCTAATTTGTAGTTTTGAATTGTCTCTCTGCACTTAACGTCTCAGTTGAAGGCCACGAGCCGCTCCGGGATGACGTGCTGGACCCAGCGGAAGAACGAGCTGACGGACTCGAGCACGCACACGCGCGCGAGCTCGGGGCTCATGCAGTGCGCGTGGCCGCCGTACGTGACAGCGAGCCGGTGCTCGTCGACCTGCTCGAGCCGCATGTAGATGAGGCACTCGGTGAGGTAGAGCACGAGCCCCTGGCCCTCGCAAGGCGGCGGCACGTCCTGCGCGCGCGGTGGGATCACGACGTTGATGATGGTCATGGCGCGGCGGCCCTCGCCTTTGCTCGCCGCCGTGGGCGGCAGCCGCTCTTCAATACATGAGAAGAGCATAAAGCTACGCAGGCTCATGGTGCGGTGCTCGTCCGACATGGCCTGGAGGATGACGCTCGTGTGGTCGTCGACGCGCTGGAGCACCTGCGACTCCATGCGCATGCCGTAGAGCCGCGCGTACAGCGCGGACGAGTGGAAGATCCGCGAGGTCTCGCGCGTCATCTCGTCCAGCAAGTCGGAGCTGCTCGCGCGCTGGAGCGTCTTGCGAAACTGGAAGCGCACCCGCGCCGGATCGTCGGCGTCAATGTTGCCAAAGCCCTGCCAGCCGTAGCAGCCCGCCGCGAACGCCCACTGGCGCGCCGAGGCCTCGGCGATGTCGCGCTTCATGGACTCGTACGTGCGTGCGATCACGGCGTTGCACTCGCTCTCGTGGTAGAACGCAAAGTAGAACGGCGACGTGTGCTCGTCCTGGAAGTGTGTCCAGTACCCGTGGCGGCCGAGCAGCGTCGCGGCCTCGCGCAGCAGCGTCGCCGACTCGCCACTTTGTTCCACAACCCCACTCGGGGCCGACTTGTCCGGCTCGTCGACGTCGTCCTCACTGGCGACGCTGGTCGGGTCAAACTCGGGCAGCAACAAACGGCACTCGACCAGCAGAAACTCGTCGATGCGGTCCACGAGGTGGGCGTTCTCCTGCGTGATGGCCTCGTGGAGCTCGAGCGCCTCGACGTATGCGTCCCAGAGCTGCGCGAGCCGCGCGTCCTCGCTCAGCTGCTCCACGAGGATCGCGCGCGTGTTGGCCTTGTACCGTTGGAGCGCCATCGTGAGCTGCTTTTTGAGCATAGCGTGCTGCTCCGTGAGGCTCGCGGCCGTCTCCTTCTTACGGGAACGCGCACGGGCCTTGATCTCACGGCGCTTGGCCAGGTACGCCGCACGCTGCGCGACCGGGTCCTTGGTGGCCTTCTTGGTCCTGGTCTTCTTGGTGGCCGTGGCGTCCACGTCAGTGGCCGGCGCCGGCTCGGGCTCGACGCGCCGCGCGTCGTCCGAGACCTCGGCGCCGCTGGTCTCGGGCGACGGCGTCGCCACGATCGAGGCCATTCTGTTCACGAGCGCAGGCTGGTCACGCGCGAATCTTTTGCCGAATGGCACGCGAGGCGCTGGCGTGCGGCCCACGCTCGTGGGGGGGGGGGCAGCGGCCCCCGAATATCGCAATCAACTCGCTGGGGAGACGAGGAGCTCCGCTTTTTTATTCCACAGCGAGAAAGGACGACTCTTTCCGCGGAATTGTCGAGACTGCTATAAAATGAATATTTGTGTTTGTTGATATATGATATTAAAGGGATGGTCATTTTGAAACTGTGATAAAGGATATACAGGTGAGAACGTATTTTGGGTGGTGTTCGAGGAGCACTTGGATACTAATTCTAACAGGTTGAACAAATCATCTACATATGGATTCCTGAAACACGGTAGAACAGGATGGCTCCGTTCCAATACAAGGTGTAGATAGCTGAGACCGTCTGAGTCCCCGAGGTCGACCTCACCTTTCTGCCACCTTGGGTGTCATCGTAGCAGGCAGCACATCGGACACGGTCTGTTCCGTACCCACTGTTCTCACACTCTGGTCCCGAGAAGAGAATATGACTCTTCGGGGTTTGACATGGGTGGACTATATCTGCTCCATGGCAGCTGCTTTGGCCGTTGGAAGGATTTCTCCGATCAGCGCGTTTCGACCATGGCGCCTGCCTGCACGTTTTGGGGAGCCCGTGGAACAGCGAAACAAAACACGCTAGTAGACACCACGAGTTTGCTCCACGAGGGCTGGATAGGCTTTCCCAAACGGGCGTTCTGTAACATCAACTGTGTCGCACCTTGGGTACTCGCGTTCTGGAGCCGACACGAGCTTTGCAAAGACACGTGGTGGCCCTGCATAAGATGAGGATCCCCACGGTGGACCACGTTCCAGGCGATGCCAAAAACGTTTCTGGACCCCTATGAATAGAAACTTGGCTTTCGAGCCACGGCGGTTCTGACGAGAACAGTGTCACCACGTGCTTGGGCGCTCATCCTCCACGAAACGGTCCTGTTCTGGTCTCGAGGCTCGTGGCAGCAGGTCGCGCGGATGGACTGATGTGGGCTCACAGTGTTCAGTGGAGCTAAGCGGAGGTGGGACATCGATCACGGTGATTTGGCCCCAGACTGAGCGAGCAGTTCCCTCTCTTTCCAAGGACGCACCTGTTGGGGCTCGCCGATCGCCTGTGGATGACTCAGTCCAGTACCCGACACAACCCACCAGCGACACGCCAGGATCCCACGTTCTCCAGGCCGGCGCCAGGCCTATGGCCCCTCCACTGACAGCTTCGGCTGAGACTAGTGCACCGCTTCATCGCACGCGTAGCGAGGTATCGCTATCCGTCGACCGGCCACATGAGCTCACAAAGCAGCACTCGATCGACTCGGAGCTAACCACGAGGGCCTCGGTCGTAATGGACAGGCCCGCACGGCGACTGTCCATGCCTTACAACAAACCCCTACGAGGCAAGTACCCGACCCTCGTGGCTCGATCGACAAACCGACGCTACCAGGACACGCTCAAGACCGAACGATTCGAGCGCATGATGGACCGGTTCCAGCTTCGTCGCGTTCCGCTCCAACGCTCGCACTCCAACAACAGCACGGCCACGTTGACGTCGCAGCGCGACGCGGCGGGCACAACCAGAACCCAGCACGACCCCTACGGATTGATCTCGGGAAAGGACAATGATACCATCAACGAGCTGCACTCGGAGGTTGCGGTCTCCGATCCTGAACCATGGTGGGTGACGACAGCCACGAAGACCCGCATGCTCCTTCGTGAGCCACTGCGACCGACGGGCTGTGCCACCCAGCTGCGCCTGGTCGCCTCTACGACGCTTTTGATCTTGCAGCTCGCGCTCTTCCCGTTCGTGCTCGTGTACGCGCACACAGACGAGTCACTTGCCCACGCGTGGTTACGAGTCAGTCTGGCTGCCGACGCCGTCTTTCTCCTCTCGATCATCCTGCAGTGCAACACAGCCACGTACACAGCGCGCGGCCAGGTTGTGAGAACGAGGCGCGCCATCTTCCGTCAGTACCGGCGTCGTGGATTATTCCTCGACGTACTCGCCGTGGTGCCACTCGAGCGACTCACCCATCATGGCAGTTGGATGTGTGCTCTATGCTTGCTGGCTCAGGTGGTGCTCCGTAGTGTGGTGGTGTGTCGCCAGCTACGCGACTTCCAGTTCGCGTGGACAGATACGTTGGCAGACCACGGAGCCCAGCACACGTGGCTCGACTGGCTGTTGTACTCACGCTTCGCGCATCTCGTGCGCATCGGCTGGCTCGTTTTCGTGGTTGTGCTGATCTCACACTACTTGGCGTGTGCGTGGACTTTCTTACAAGCCCACTCGGACCCCACGTTTGAGAGCCTGCGGTCGCCGTTTGCCATTCATCTCCACAGTATTTACGACGTTCTCCAGATGCTCCAAGGACAGGGCGTGGCGACATCGACACCCGCCCAAGATGTCTTCGGATCATTCACCGTGTTGCTCGGGTCTATCGCACTTGCCGTCGTGTTTGGCCACGTCGCGGTTCTCGTCTCCAACTTCAGCGCCAACCAGACATCATACCAACGCAAAATGGAACGAGTCTTCGCTGTCATGGGGAAACTCCAACTTCCGA
>JAADVT010001049.1:0-10675 GCA_023335895.1 Pythium rishiriense
ACACAAACACACGCACACACACAGAGCAACTAAGGTGTAAGGGCGACATGATCGGAGGAGCGAAGCCCGTAGGCGGAGGGTCGACTAAGCCCAGGTGAGTGCCATGCGAACTTGCATATCGAACGAGATACCAGTAGTAGTGCGTGCAATGTGCATGGGAAGGAAACGGTGTGGTGATTGCCCTGAAGGGTTCGTTTGAATCGAGGAGATGAAACGTGTGCCACTGAGCCACCCAATTCCTTTCACGCTCGCAAATCGAAACTTGCAGTGGGAGGACACATCAGAGGTTGTGCTCGGATGTCCGGTGTATGAAGATTTCCCATCAAAATCGCCCGAGATGCGACAGTGAGCGAGCTACAGGTGGCGATTTCTACAAGAAACGATACGGTGCGCGAACGCGAGCGCCTCAGCGCTCCACAAGTCCTTGAGTTGGCCATTGTCCTGCAGCCACGAGCCGTCATCCTTGTACGCGAGGTAGAGCGGTGATGACAAGACGTTTCCAGAGATGCGTCGCTCAGTCCGGAATCCTAGCCTCGAAAGAGAGGCGTCCAGGTCTGGGTGGAGCTCCCATCAGGTGCAACGCGTGTTGTGAGTGATTCTCAATGTGTTGAAGAAGCTAGACGAGAAACGGTCGGTGTTGTCCACAAAGCAAAACTGGAACTATACGTGGCCCACATCGATTCCGTATCGCATACCATTGGTTGAAATTAAATAAACGTTTTGTGATTGGCCATAAAGATGTCCCCTTTGATCCAAACGCGCTCCTCGCATAAGAAGCCCAGCGATCCGTGGGGGGAAACAGGCGGAAATGGGCGCGAGCGACGATCTCGGCGCCGCGTCGCCGCTGCGCGCGCAGCTCGAGGACCTTCGGCGGCTCGTGGCCACGCGCGACGAACTGCGCCGCGCGAACGCGGCCGAGTCCGTGGTGCAGCTGCGCGCGGCGATCGCGAGCGGCCAGGTCAAGCTCAAGGCCGACATCAAAAAGTCGTCGGCGTTTGTCAAAAAGCTCAAGCTGCTCACGGAGCACGGCGCCGACGCGCTGGTCAAGGACGCCCAGGAGATCAACCTCACGCGGTACGTCACCGAGTGCGTGGCCGCGCTGATCGAGGCGCCGCTCAAAGTCGCCGACCTCCACGCGGCCGTGCGCGTCGCGTCGCTGCTCCACCAGCGGTACGCCGACTTTGCCGCGCTGCTCGAGCGCGCGCTGCTCACGGCGTTTGACGGATCCTACGGCACGGACGACCGCCAGAAGCTGCTCAAGCGCCGCATCTTGCTGCGCCTGCTCACGGACCTGTACCTCGCCGGCGTGTTCACGGACGTCCAGGCGATCGCGACGATCGTGCAGCGCGTCGCGCGCCGCGAGGGCGGCCCCAACCAGGGCAAGTCGCGCGGTGGGAAGGGCAACATGTCGGTGTCGTCCTCGTCCTCGGCGTCGGCCGGGCAGCTCGAAGTGCCGCTACTCGTGAGCTTTGCCAAGTCGGTGGGCGTCGAGTTCCTCGGCGTGCTCCCGAAGAAGTACAAGGAGATCAAGGCCGTGTACGAGGACGAGTTCACCGCCGTAATCGCAACGCAGCTCGAGCTCGTCCCAGCGCCAGTCCAGGCGCACTGCCTCGAGTGTTTCCAGGAGGCGTATGACCTCATCTCCAAGTTCTACCTCACGCAGCATGCGGCGCTTGTCAAGCTCCAGAAGCGGAACGACCGTGAGGAGATGAACCGCGGTGAGATCGCCGAGCAACATGTCCAGGAGCTCGACAACGCAAAGCAGTTTTTCGAAAAGCTCCAGACGAGCGTGAACGCGCTCGCCGACGCGCTCGACAAGGACGTACCGCCGCTGCCCGAAGAGCGTAACGACGACGAACTGCTAGGTGGTGGCATCTCGTTGTGGGAAGGCGGTGAGGGTGGGCGCTCGGAACTGCGTTCTGACAGCCCCTTTGACGACGAAGACACGCGGTCATTTTATGAAGACCTGCCGGATCTGCTCGAGCTTGTGCCTGCTGTGGTGCTGGGCCTGTCGGAAGCCGATCGCGCCGAGCTCAAGAAGAAGAAAGAGGCGGCGCAGAAGGCAGCCCAGGCGGCGACGCAAGAAGAAGAAGCCGACGATGACGAGGCTGATGTCGAAGCCGACGCTGCGGATGACGCGACGGTCGAGATGCCTGTAGATGCCCCAGATGGAGTGGCGGGCGACGATGATGCGGGACGGGACGAACCCGAGAAAGATGACAGTGCCACGACGGCTGCAACTGATACTGGTAAGAGTGACGGAGACTCCGCCACCTCTGGTGCTGCCACTGGCTATCACCACCAGCACGACGCCTTCTTTGCATCGCTTGAAGACATGGTCAACCGCGACCGGTGTGACAAGGCTGCGATGGATTTTTGCTACCGCAACTCCAAGGCCAACCGCAACCGACTTGTGAAGACGCTATTTAACGTGCCTCGTACACATCTGGAGCTCCTTAGTTACTATGCACGTCTCGTCGCAACGCTGCAAAGTGTGCTGAAAGACGACATTGGCACGGAACTCGTGGATCTTCTCTTCGATGAATTCAACTACCACATCAAGAAACGCAACCAGTTTCGCCTCGAGTCCAAGATCAAAAACATCCGCTTCATCGCCGAGCTCGTCAAGTTTCGTGTGTGTCATCCCTCGTTTGCGTTCCGCTGCCTCAAGCGCTGCTTCAGCGACTTCCAGGGCCATAACGTGTACGTCGCAACTGCGCTGCTTGAGAACTGTGGCCGCTTTCTGTACTGCTCTAAGCATACCCACGCGCGCATGGCGCATTTTTTGGGCATCATGATGAAGCTAAAGTCGGCGAAGCATCTGGACGCACAAGCCGAAACGCTTGTTGACAATGCGTACTACATGTGCAAGCCACCAGAGCGCGTCGAGCGTGCGAAAAAGCAGTATGATCCCAAGTACCTGTTTGTCCTGAAGTTACTGTACGAGGACCTTGACGATCGAAACGCCGGCAAAATCGTCAGAACATTGCGCAAGTTCCCGTGGGCCAACGATCGGAAGGTGTGTGACATGGTTGTGAAGGCCGCGTTGAAAGTGACCAAGGGGCGTGTCATGCACATGAAGTGGGTTTGTGACGTGATCAAGGGGTTATCGCGGTACCATGACGAAGTGGCGATCGTCCTCGTTGACGAGACGCTCGAGGCAATCCGTCGTGGGCTCGAGCTCCACGATTATCGTGATCACCAAGTGAACTTAGGTTTCGTCAAACTGCTTGGCGAGCTTTTCAACGCTGGGCTCGTGAATGTCAGCGTTGTGCTGGACGTGTTGTACTTGATAATCAACCACTCGCACGACTTGCTTAGCTTGCCGCAGTATGGTGGCAACGGGTCAGTCGCGGCCGTAACTGGTGCTCCAGCCTCGTCAACTGCTCCAGCACAGAGTGTCAACAGCAACAGTAGCAGCAAAGAAACGACAGCATCAGCGGCAACTGCAGTACTCACTCCCGCCCAGATCGAAGACTTTAAGCACCGCTGCAAGCTTGTACCGGATTTGCGCTTTGACCCTCGCGTACCGAGTGCCATCGACGGACCAACGGACGTCTTCCGCATCCGCTTGGTGTGCGCGTTAATCGAAGCGTGCAATAACACGACCCCAGCGTCGACAACGGTGGTGGGAAATGCATCAAATGCGAATACTGTTGGCGCTGCGTCTGGCGCAGACCGTGGTATCTCCAAGTCACGCCTAGGTCGCTTCATGACGTTCTTCCAGCGGTATATCTTTACAAAGAGCGAGATACCGTTGGAAACTGACTTTGTCGTGCTGGATCTGCTTGACACTCTCGCAAGTAGCCTAAAGGACCACCTCCATCGGTATGAAACATGGGAAGAAGCGGACGAAGCCGTCATGAAGATCCTCCGTGAGGACTTGGATATCGCAGAGCGCAAATGGGCAAAACACAAGGCTGCTACCACCGGCGTGGCGATCAATTCGACGACAAGTCTGGTGAACGCGATTCCCGAAGAAGATGAGTCTGGAGAAGAAGACGAAGAGTCGGAGGAAGATGACGACGATGAGGAAGATGAGGAAGATGAGGACGAGGACGAAGAAGAAGTTGTTCCAGCCAAGGGTGAGATCGATGGAGACGAAGATGAAGACTCGGACGATGACGACGATGAGGATGAGGACGATGACGATGAAGATGATGACGAGGAGGAGGAGGACGAAGAAGACGAGGAAGAGCATTTGGTGGTCCACGATCGAGTCCAGAAGACGGAGGAAGACGAGGATTTTGAAAAGGCCTTCAAGGCGATGATGCAGGGTAGCGCCGACACGCGCAAGGCTCCTGGTCGCGTGAATGTGGACAAGATGGCGATCCCAACAGTGATCAAATCCGCGACCGCTCCGCCGCCTCCTGCCGCCTTGCTGTTAGGGGCAGGGGCGGGAGGAGGAGACCAGCGTGGCAGTGGTGATAGCGCCGGCGATGGTGGTTCGAGCAAAGCCAGTCCATTCGCCGGTGGGGTTGTCTTCCGCATGCTACGCCGCGGCAACAAGGGCAAGGTCGAGGCGCGCCATTTGGTCGTGCCCGAGGGCACTTCGCTTGCGCAGCACAGCCAACGCCAAGAGAACGCCGGCAAGAAAGAGCAGTCGGAGCTCAAGCGGCTCGTGCTCCAAAATGTCGAGCGTGAGGACTTTTTCGCGTCCACAGGTGAGCTCTCGCCCACTAGCGGCGACATGGCCTCGATGGCCGCGTGGCCGGCGCTCGGTGCCGCTGCCGCGTCGTCGCGTGGATCTAACCAGCGGTCGTTCGGACCCGGCGGCAGCGGACGCTCAAACGCGCGTCCGCAGCTCACGCAGCAGCAGCTTCAGCAGCAGAAGCAGGAGCGCGAGGCGCAGCGCGCCGGCTACGGCGTCAACGCCGACTGGAACAACGACGAGTTCGGACTGCGCCGCGGCCGCGGCTACCGCGGCAAGTGAGCACACGGCACGACCGCGGTGAAGAGACCTCTGCGTTCCCAACGCGTTGACAGCCACTTTGCACGAGCCAAGAAAGGCCACGAGACGGCCATCGCCACGAGCGGCCCGCATGGGTTCAACGACCCTTTGGTGTGGTCCATCCCACTCCGGCCCTGCCATCGCGCGCACTCGTAGGGTAGAGAAGGAGAAAAGGGGAACGATCCGTTTTCCAGCGCATGTGGCGCGTCGCCAGTGAAGTGAACCCATCTTCCTGCATCCTTGGTTGTTTTTCCATGTTCCACACCATCGGGTGACTACTCGTGCATAGCAGGTACATGTCACTCTATCGGGGGAGCTCCTCATCTCTGGCTGCCACTTCGCTCTCTCTCTCTCTCTCTCTCCCTCACTCTCTCCGTCGCAGCTCGCACGATGGCCGCCTCGGCGTCCGCGGACGACGACGACGGCCTGGTCTTTCTGCCGCGCGCGTCGCCGCCCGTCACGGCGCTGTGCGTCGCGCTCTACGTGGCGCTGGCGCTCGTCGCGCTCGCGCGGCTCGTGGCCGTGGCGCGGAGTGCGGCGCCGCTGCGCCGCCGCGCCGACGCGCTCAAGCGCCAGCGCACGTTCCAGCGGCTGCTGCTGCTCTTCGCGGTCGTGCGCGCGGCGTCGTTCGTGCCGCGCGGCGGGCTCGCGCGCGGGCTGCTCAACCGCCTCGCGCTCTGCGTGTTCTTCTCGCTCGTGCTCTTCCAGGTTTTGTTCTGGATCGACATTGCCAACGCCAAGGTCTCGACGCGCTCGCGGCGCATCTGGACCGCGTTCGTCGCCGCCAACGCGCTGTTCTACGCGGCCGTGCTGGGCCTCTGCGTCATGCGCTGGCGCGAGCGCGAGCGCGCGCGCCTCTGGGACCTGGCCCCCGTGCTGCTCATCGCGCTCGGCAGCCTCGCGGCCTCGCTCGGGCTGCTCTACTCGACGTGCAAGACGCGCCGCCGCGTCGGCCGCGTGCTGCGCCAGTTTGCCGAGCACAGCCTGCCCAAGCGCCTCAACGACCGCGTCGAGGCCAAGCTCCAGCGCGCGCTGCGTGTCACGAACGCCATCATGGGCCTCTGCTCGGTGCTGTTTTTGCTGCGCACGGTGCTGTACCTCCAGCGCCCGTTCTCACAGACCCAGTGCGGCGCGATCCGCGACGCCGACGTGTGCGTGCTCGTCGGCTACGGGCTGCCCGAGCTCGTGCCGTGCGCGCTTTTCCTCGTGCTCATGTGGGAAGTCGAGCCCCACCTCGAGCTGCCGTCGCGGCGCAAGTCGAGCGTCAACGCCGTGGCCGTCGCGCGTGCCACCGAGACCACGCCGCTGCTGCTGCGCGACCGCCTCAACCGTGGCGATGCCCCGCTCGTGTCGATCAGCGTCGTGGACACGGCCCCCGGACTGCCCGTGGCTGGGGGCTTACGGACGCCTGTGCGCACGCAGCGGCCCAGTCCGCTCTCGTCAGCGCTCGGCGGCAACGTCATCGCGGCCGCGCGGCGCCGTCTCCGGCGTGTGCTCGAAGAGAGCTTCGGCATGCGCTCGGACGACAACGAGGCCTCGACGGCCAAGCAGCGCGTCGACAGCTCGCGCAGCGATGGGTCGCGCTCCAGCAGCGACTACCACCGCCACCGCGAGTCGACGCTGCTGTCGCCCGCGACCTTCGAGCCACCGCGCTCGCGGGAGAACTCGGGTGTCACGCGCTCGGAGCTCGACACGGTGGCCGCGGCCCTCGGTGGTGAGTTTGTCTGGATGTCGTTCCAGTGCTTCCACCTCAAGCTGCCGTCGCTGACCGACGCGGCTGTGGTGCTTGTGCTCCACGAGCTGGACGCCGATTCGGGCGAACCCACGACCGAGTTTGGCCGCACCGAGATCGCATCGTCGGCCGACCCGTTCTTCAACGTCATGCTACCGGTACAGATCCACGAGGCTCGCACGCTCCGCGCGTCCGTGTACGGTGTCACGCGGCCACGTGCGCTCCAGGACCTCAACGCGCAGTGGCTCATCGGCAGCACGGTACTGCCGCTCGCCGCGTACCTCTCGCCCGCGCCGAGCGCTGGGCTCGCGGCGGTCGTCGCGCCGGGGGCAGCGAGCATCCACGAACTACGGTCGCCGCTGTCTCGCACGCATGCGTCCGGCGAACTCGTGGTGCGCTGCGAGGCGCCGCTTTTGCACGGCGACAGCGTCGTCGACTCGGAGCGGCTCGAGCGGATCGCGCGCGCGTTCGTGTACCAGCCGCTCGGCTCGGAAGTGTCGACCCACGTGCTGAGCCCCAAGTCTCAGGCTGCGGCCAGTGCGCGCGGTAAGCTGCTGATCGAGGAAGAGCTTATCGAGAGCGTGTACACGTGGGAGATGCCGTACCAGCTCCTGCAGCTCGTGCTGGCCGACCTGCTCGTGCAGCTGGATATACTCAAGCGCGCGCTTCTGGGCCACAACGGTGATGGCATCGCGGAACCCCAAACGGCCTCAGCCAGCCGAAGTGGTGCCGTGCCAACGCGGACACCCAGCGCGCCGAGCCTCGGCATGCTGTCCGAGATGATCGTGCAGATCCAGGGTGACGCCATGGAGCGCAAGAGCAAAAAGTGGGGCGAAGAGCTCGTGGCCAAGATGGAGCAATACATCGACGACATTGAGGCCGCAATCCTGCGGTACGAGCGCGCCAACCACGGCGGACTCACATTCAAGCCCAGTACCATGAAGGCCGATCCGGGGCTCAGCTTTTTAGCGCTCAACCTACACCAACAGCTCGTGACCGTGTGCGACGCCGTCGCGGCGTCCACGCGCGACCTCCAGGACGGCGACTCGCACGCGCGGAGCGACGCCGAGCACTACGTGCAGCTCGTGGACTCGTCGGCCTCAGCCTCCGTCGACCGCTCGACCTCGCGCTCTTCGATGCGGCTGCTCGAGGTCGAGCAGCACGGCGACGACGCACTGTTCCAGGAGAGCGCGTCCGAGGACGAGGACGACCACGACCACGACGACGAAGCGAACGGCCAAGACACCAGTAGGAGTAGCAGTACCCATGGCAGCCACAGCAGCAGAGGCAGTGGTGACGGTCGAGGCTATGGACCGGAGCCGGTGCTGGTGTCAACGTCAACCACGCGGCGCCGCCATTCACATCTTCTACGTCACCACTCGGACGAAGACGTTCGCGCGTCGCCGCCTGCGCCCGAGCCGCTCGAGGCCTTGCGGCGTCGCGTGATCTCGTTCGACTCGGCCGAGACCATTGTGAACCTCCAGGTGTTTGGTGGCCCGCAGGCCGTGCCGCTCTCGCGCGAGCAGCGCGAGCTCGCCGAGTCGATCGTCGCGCTAGGTCCCGACAGCGCGATGGACGTGGACGTTGAGATCGACCTCCAAGACGAGGCCGAGCACGAGCCGGATGCGGTCTCGCCCGTGGCGCACTCGACGGCGCCCGTCTCGCCAACCCACGCACACGAACAAAGCTCGCCGGCTCCCGTGGACGCCGTCGCGTCGTCCGACAAGCCTCCGACTGGAGTGGCGATGTACGGCACGACGACCGTGGGCGCGTTCGCGGCCCACGTGTACGGCTTCCGTCGCGGCGGTGTGCGCCAGCTGCGCGGTGAGCTCCACAAGCTCAGCGAGCGGCTCGCGCACGAGTCGCAGCGCGCCGGCGCCGAGCTCACGGTCGAGGCGCTCGAGCGCGAGTACGTCGAGCTCAAGTGGCACATTGACCGGCGGCTCGAGGTCGCGTTCTCGCAGGCCATGAGCGCGCTCGCAACATGCTTCCAGCAGACGCTGTACGTCCACTTGAGCTCGCGCGGCGGCCCAGCGCGCACCGGGCTCGCGTACCTCGAGCAGCTCGCGGCCGTGGGCTTTGTGGTCTCGGTCGAGAGTCTGCTCTCGACCTACAGCAAAGAGGCCGGCATGCTGGGCGACATGGACGCGGCCGTGCGCGAGCTCGCGCGCGTGCGCATCCAGCTGCGGCCCGTGGCGTCGCCGCGCGCCGCGCAGTTTCGCGTGTCGGTGACCTCGGGCCCTCAAGGGCTCACGATGGAGCTGCCGCTGATCGTCGCGGCGCCGGCCCAGTTCCCGGGCCGAGCTTCGATGCACCGCGTGCCGGGCCAGGACCCGGCCACGGGCGCCGTGTACCTCGCGCTCGAGACGCCCGCGGAGCGCGAGCGAGCGCGCCGCGTGGTCCGCGCGCCGCTCGCGGTCGTGCCGGTGCTGTTCTCGCAGGGCCTGAACGAGATGCAGACCGTGGCCAACACGGTCGGCAAGGACGCGCTCCAACGGGACATCAACCGCGAGAGCCTGGCCGTGCTCGAGCGCCACGTGGACGCGAGCGTCGCGTACTGGCAGGCGACGGCGCCGGCCATGGACGCGACGATCGCCCACGTGCGCCGCGCCACGCAGCAGCTCCGCGACCACATCGCGCGCGCCGACCGGGGCAAGCACATGGACATTTTGACGCTGTCGTCAGCGATCGCGCGCGCCGTGGGCGGCGGCCGCGTGACATGCTGCAAGTCGGCCAAGGACCGCACGGCCATGGCCGTCACGCTCGAGGAGACGGCGCTGCTGGCGCGCCACCACGGGCTCCGCACGGGCGACCGCGACCGCGTGACGGCGCTGCTGCGCACCCACGGCGTGCGCCGCGAGAACGCGCGCAAGAACATTGGCCAGGCCCAGTACTGCTTCTCGGCGCTCCAGAACTACCTGCTGCCGGCCGACTACCAGTGTCCGCCGGGCACGGGCGGCGGCCGGCTCTCGTAGCGAGCTATTGTGTGGATGTGTGTGAAAATCAAAGCAAAATGGGATTATCTTCGGGTACTTGGCGTTAGCAGGTTGTCTAGTCTACGAGTGGGGGGGTTCTGGCATGGTATGTACAAGGCTACGGAGATGCTTCATGCGGCCATGGGCGCGTTGTTGAGGATGTCGCGCATAGACATGGTCCGCGCGGCGTGGCTCGGCGTGGGCTGGTGGGGCTCCTGCGGGTCCGCGGCGGCCAAGTGGCTCTCGACTTCGTGCTTGAAGGCCGTGAGGATCGAGGCCTCGAGCAGCACACTCAGCGACGGCATCGCAGCCGATGACGAGGGAGAAGCCGACGACGACGAGGACGACGAGGACGAGCTCGGCGACGACGCGGCCGAGGACATGGACGCGCAGGACGAGCCCGCCGGTGAGCTCGGCTGGTGGTGGTGGTGGGTGTGGTGGTGGTGGTGGTGGTGGCGGTGCTGTTTGTAGGTCACGTAGGGCTGCGCGCGCGGACTCACGGTTGGCCGCATGGTCAAGTCGAACGCGTGGTGCGTGGGCGGCGGCGTGAGCATCGGCAGCGCGTGGGCCGCGTGGAAGTGCTGGTACGTGGCGGCGTCCGACTGGGCCACGACCGACGGGCGCTGGAACGGCGCGGCCACGTGGGACGGCAGCTTGACTTGGAGTAGCCGCTTGGCGCTCGCTCCGCGGAGGCACGACTGTGCCGCGGCCACCGCGGCCGAGGAAGAGGAAGACGACGACGACGTTGTCGCCTCGCTGCTCTCGCGCTCGAGCTTGCGGCGCAGGTTCTCGATGGCTTCCTGGCGGATCCGCTCGACGTTTTTCTCGCTGCGGAAGCCCAGGTACGGCCACCGGCGGATGCCGAGCGAGCGGCATACGCGGATGAGCGTGCGCGAGGAGATGCCGAGGTCCTCGGCGGCCTTTTTGGCCGTGTAGGTGAAGAAGGCGGCGAGCACGTCGAAGGAGATGGTCTTGATGCCGTGGCGCGTGTGGACGCGCACGACGTAGGTGGAGTAG
>JAADVT010000105.1:0-54776 GCA_023335895.1 Pythium rishiriense
AGAGTCAGAAGTACGGCCGCGCGTTATATCACGGCCATTCACAAGTCTGCGAAGGCGGTGGGACACGTCAACCCCGGCACATACGCCGTGCAGCCGCGGAAATTGACGCTACTACACGTCAGAGGGCAGCGGGGTAGGAGGGAGAGGCATCGAGGAGGCGGGTTTGTTGGACTTTATTTTGGGAAATTGATGATGAGAAAAAGACTGAAAGCGCTGGAGCGCCGGGAGCCAAAAAGACCGCGGGGCGATGCTGTACGCACGAGGAAAGCGCGCGCTTTTTGGGTGGGAATATCATGCCCCGGGTTGTGCTGTAATCGCGCTTAAGTACGAAAAAAACGCACCCGGATTAGTCCGGGTTGGCATTGACGGGGTGATGGTGCACACCAAATAGTTTGTGTGGGGCTAATTACGATGTGAACTAATTATTTGCATAGACTATTCGCGGTGACCGGTGTAGCTGTTTCATGGAAACCCAGGTTCAGATACCCTGATACCCGTATAGGTCCTAGGGTTTGCTTGCCCTAAGACATCATTTTTAGGGTTTAAAGATGTGTTATGTTAGTAGATGTGCAGGGGATCAAGCGTTTATTGACCAATCATCAGGCTGCATTGTCTCTTTGCCGCCGCGCCAACCGCCAAGTTTGGGGATCTGCCCGAAATCACCAGCATGAGCGCGATCGAAGACGACGACCCGGTGGTGTGCGAGATCCCCGTGCACCTCGCCGAGCATCTGCGCCACAATGCCTTTGTGGTGCAGTTCCCGCTGCGCCCGGCGTACCGCCCCATGCCGCAGGCGCCGCGTGCTGCGCGCATGAAGCCCGACCACCAGATCCTGCAGCTCGATTACGACGTGGACCAGCGTAGCGAACACTACGACGCCGACGCCGAGGACTACCTCAAGCAGAAACACCTGCGTCTCCAGTCCGCCAACGTCCCGGCGCTGACCAACTACGCGGTTGCCGTGTTTCGCGACGGCCAGCTCCACCTGAGCCCCGTGTCCGGCGTGCTGCAGATGCGCCCGAGTCTGGCGCACATTGACGACGCCATTGAAGACGAGGAAGAAGGTAAGAACAATCTACCCATATGCGTGAGTGAGAGTGATTGCGTTTAACTTACAAGCGCGGTGTTGTTGGTGTAGACGTGGATATGACGGCCGACCAGGAGCAGAAGCAGGCGGAGAACGCTGTGAAAGAGGTCCAGTTTCAGTTCAAGAAGAAGCAGTCGGAGCGCGCGATCTCGGCCATCCAGAACTCATACGCATACAAGAAGCAGCAGATCAACGCAGAGCACTGGCGCGAGCTCAAGGTCCACGATAAGGATGTACGTTTGCGCAGTTTCCTCTGCCGCTGCTTCCTCTATTACTCTTCTTATCGTTTGTTTATGTCGTCGTGTGTGACCCAAGAGCGCCGTTGCGGAGACTGAGTTCGAGAACCTCTTTAGCGAACGTGAGGACGACGTCATCTCGACCATGTCGGCCGCAGAGTACCTCAAGGCTCTGCGCTACCGCTCAGCCACACAGACATCTGCGGCCACCGCGGCGAACAAGCTGTGAGCCCGCCGACTGCGTACACTACACAAATTCACAAAATCATTTTTTCATTCCTGAGTGTCTGATACGTCATGATCATCTCTGCTACTTGTATTTCGTGGAGGTCGATCTAGAGACTCTTGGTCGACCGATGTACATCCCACATCCACCATTTGCCTGCGTAAGCTGAGCACCTTGCTTCGCCAGGCCTGGTACTCTTTCGGTGTGACCCCCGCTTTCGTCTGCGACTGCATTGCCGCCTTTTTCTGGTCGACAGCTTTGCTGTGTGCTACCCTCTGCGTCTCTGCGACAGCTTTATCCAGGACCACGGCGGCGCGCCGAGCAGCCTTCGTCATTACCACCCGCGATTTCTCTGGCATGACCGGTGCTGTGTGGTTTGTAGTCGCGGAGGCAGTAGATGCACGTGATGTCAGCGCACCAGTGGCTCTGTTGAGGGTACTCTGACACTGCTTTTCAATCCCGGACACGATCGCTTCAAACGCGCGCGGGTTCGCGTTCGTGTCGGCAATCAGTTTTTGCCGGTCGATTTTCAATTTGGCTCTTTTCGCACAAGCAAACAGACACGCCGCCGCAAAGACCGGGTCTGTCGGATCGAAAATCCGAACCCCACCACCGCCTCCACCGCGACCACTACCTCGTGCGAGCTGCTGAGCGAAGACCTTGGCGAGAAACGAAAACAAGAAATGTCAAGGCTCAACCTTCGCCCACTGCTCTAGGTGTTCTGCGTACCTGATACTCGTCGTAGACGCGGTTCACGAATTCGGTGATGGCAGAGCACCCGTGGCGCACGCAAAGCGTCGTGGGCGTGAGCTTCTGCGGACTCTTGACGTTCACGAGGTTGGCGATCTTGCGCGCGGTCTGGTCGAGCGCGCGCGGGCTGATGTTGAGCAGCCCGGCGATCTTCTTGACGTCGATGGGCTCATCGAGCGCGCGGCACGCGACCACGAGACAGGCCACGGGCGTCTTCATGTCCTCAACGATCGAGCTCTTGGCGCGCGCGAGCCGCAGCACTTCGCGCGCGCGCGCGACGACGCGCTCGGGCAGCCCGCCATAGAGCTCGGCAATCGCGTGGACGTCCATCCCATGGATTGACCTCTTGGGCACGGTAGATAAGAATGATGGTACTGTGGATTTAGTACCCCCGGGGGAGCTAGTCCCGCAAACTCCTCTTGGGAATCCACGTGACACACAAAATCGAACGACCCTGCGACGGAGGAACTGTGAACATGGAGGGCGAAGAGGAGCGCGTCGCAGCGAGCGGAGCCGTAGAGATTCCACACGGTACGCTGGAGGTTACCACGTCGGGTAGCGTGGAGCCACTTGCGCAAAAATCTGACGATTTGTCTTGGTCTCGTGGCCGCTAGACGCTGTGGAAGAAACGGTACCGGCCGTGGTCAATGGCACGGTGGCGCAGGACGAGGAGCCGATGCCGCCTGCGCCGTCGCCCACACCATCGCCACCCGTGTCGCAGCACCATGGAACATCCGTAAATGAGGTTCTCATGCAGTTGAGGGCCTACAAAGAGCGCAGCTCGCGCATGGAGCTGTTGCTCGCGAAGAAGAATGCCAAGATCCAGGAGCAAGAAGAAACGGTGGGTCGGACGCGCTATCTTCAAGGGAAAGACTCGCATCACTCAACCACCCATGCATACGTAGGAGTCGAAGTTGAAGCGCCTGCTCGCGATGGCAAAGCGCAGTATCGATAACAGCAAGCAGGAGCTACTCGACAAAGATGCGGAAATCGAGCGCCTCAAAGAAGAGGTACTCACTCGGGGTCAATGATAGAAGAACCAACACAAGGACGTTTGCAATTAACGACACCTGTGGTGTTCCATATGTGCAGTTGGCGAAGAAGGTCCATTCGGCGCACGCGTGGGAGCCCAACGAGTCGACGCGAGACCCTCGGCGCATCATCTACAAAGTAGCGCAGGGCTCTACGCTTTGGTGCTTAGTTGAATATGCTAGTGACCACGACGTGGACGAGAAAAATGACTATGCGTGGCATCGATTCCACTCCGAGGCAGAGATCAAGGCGTACGCAAGTCGAGCGAACGGCGAGCCACTCTCGCTGCCGAGTCTGTCGATGACGCCGTATCAGGTGGAGCAAGTGGTACGTCGCCTTCATCTTCCATGTGATATGTGCCGCCGATCTTGCTCATGTGAACGGGTTGTAGAAAAAAGACTTGAAGGAGGAGGTCGACCGTGTCCAGGAAGAATTTCGCCGCTACCGAGTTCGATCAGGTACGCTCCCTGATGTCTCGGCTGGGAGGCAATCAAAGTAACACTTTTCGAATGAGTGTAGAGATCACGCGAAAGCAGAAAGATGCTGAGATTCGAAAGGTGCGATTGGTGGCTACACTGCTGCCTAACATGGTCATCGAGGCTAACTGGTTTGCTTTTGACTCCGTCAAATTAGATGAGTGCAAACGTTGTGGCACGCCAAGCCGAACAAATCTCGGAGACAGACTTGTCCGGAGAATTGCAATCTGCGCGGGCACAGGTTCGAAGACTGACAAAACAGCACGCTGAGACTGAGGAGCGGGTTCGTTTTGCTGTGGCTTCTTGTTTTGCATCTGGCCGTGTGTTCTAATCCAGGTAATGATGTACGACGAGCAGGAAGAAGAGTGGCGTCGGAAGTTTGAGAAGTTGATGAAGGACTACGAGAAGCTCAGTGGTACCATGGGCGAGACGGTGTTGGCGACTGAATGGCGGGAGCGGTATGAGCAGGCTGTTCGTGACAAAGAAGAAGCTGAAAAGAAAATGGAGGACATGCGGCAGGCACTGTCAAGCAGTAACGGGTCGGACCTGAACGCGTTGCGCCAAGAGTTTGCGCAGTACAGGAAGCGTGCGATCAACGCCGTCGACCAAAAAGAACGTGAGCTGAGCGAGATCCAGGCCCAGTTCCATGATAACGGCTCCTCTGCCAGCAGCAACAGCAGCAGTCGCATGAGCAGCTATAAAGACCTTGGTCCGCCACGGAGTGGGAGTGGTGCGACAACCGGTGCACGACCCCTGCGACGGATGAGCAGCAACAACAGCCTCGGCGGCCTGGAAGTTCCCAACGTCACGACGACAAATGAGTACTTGAAGAACATTGTGTACAAGTACATGACGACCGAGCAAGACGAAGCGAAGGAACACATGGAGAAGGCCATCGCGACCGTGCTCAACTTCACGCCCGCTGAGGCCAAGGCCGTCCAGGAGATGCGCAAGAGCCAAGCTGGCTGGTTCTGGTAGAAGGGACCGACCAACTAACATAATCAAGTATGTTTTGTCAAAAATTTCTGTTTGTCAGCCTCCTACCCACTTTTGGAACATTCTATCCACCACGAAGGTACGGTTTTTGTTGGTGTAACCTCGGTAACCTCGGCGGTCAATTTGGTTGGCTTCAAACGACACAATCGGTGAAGAGCTCTGCATTGCCACGACTGATCGCGTGGGTATTTGACGACTTGTCGAGACGCACAATGGCGCCAGCGGCGGACAAGAAGAAGAGCGGCAACGGCGCGGCGCCGGTGGTGGGCGACGCGCGTTTCCAAAAGGTCCACAACGACCCGCGCTTTGCGCGCCTGAGCAGCAAGAAGAACAAGCTCCAGATCGACAAGCGCTTCGCCGCTGTGCTCAAGGACGACCGGTTCCAGTCGGTGCAAGGTACGTTGCATCACAGCGCAGCCGCGTTGTGGCCTGCTGTCGTCTAACCATTTCGCTGTTCCTGTATGTTCACACAGGCAAGTACGACAAGTATGGCCGTCGCATTGATAAGAAGGAGAACGAGCTCAAGAAGTTTTACCGACTGAACGACGACGACGTTGCCGATGTCTTGAGCGGAGACGAAGACGACGAAGACCAGGAGAAGGATGTGCCCGCCAAAAAGGCAAATGGAAAGGCGAAAGCGAAGGCCAAGCCCGCGGCTGCCTCTTCGTCATCGGAGGATGACGAGGACGACGACGGCGAGGGCAGCGATGACTCGTCGAGCGACGATGAAGCTGAAGGTGATGAGAAGATGACGCGCTTGGACTACTTGAACCGTATGGCGCGAGGTGAACTCGCTTCGGGATCGGACACATCGGATGACTCGGACTCGTCGGACGAAGATGTCGAAATGGAGTCGGACGAGGAGGATGAGAAGGAGGACATCCCGCTAGGCGAGGAGACCACGCGTTTCGCTGTAATGAACTGCGACTGGACGCGCATTCGTGCCGTCGACCTGTTCGCGCTCTTCCAGTCGTTTGCGCCTGCTACCGGCGCAGTGAAAGATGTGACGATCTACCCTTCGGATTTTGGCCTCGAGAAGATGGTAAGGTTATGCGCGTGGGGGCGCTTCCTAGATCCAATGTGTATTGAACCGATTATCTGCTTTGTAGAAAGAGGAAGAGCAGCACGGACCGCGCATGCTTTGGGAGGATAAGGCCAAAAAGGAACAGGAGCAAACCGAGAAGAAGGATGATAATGGAAGCGACGAGGAGACCGCCGAGGCAGAGAAGGTAGAGTCATCGGAGACCGCCGATAAGGATGGGGACGACAGCGACGATGACGACAACGATGAAGAGGACGAGGACGGATACGACTCGGAGGACCCGCTCGGTGTGAAGCAGAGTGTGACAGCAAATGAAAGCGATGGGTTCGATGTCGAGAAGCTGCGCAAGTACGAGCTCCAGAAGCTCAAGTACTATTACGCTGTCGTAACGTGCGACTCGGTTAAGACTGCAGCTACGATCTACGAGAGCTGCGACCAACTCGAGTACGAGACGTCGGCCAACTTGTTGGACCTGCGCTTTATCCCGGACGATATGGAATTCAAGATCACGCCAAAGGAGTCGTGCAAGGGCGTCCCGGAGACGTACAAACCGTCGATCTTCGCGACCCAGGCGCTTCAGCAAACGGAGGTCAAGCTTACGTGGGAGGAGGACGACGACCGCCGTATGGAGCTGTTGACGCGCCAGGCCGAGTGGAAGGACGCCCATGACGACGATTTCGCCGCGTACTTAGCTTCGGAGAACTCATCTAGTGAGGGTGAGGACGGAGACGAGGACGATGATGATGATGATGACGAAACGGAAAAGCACAAGGGCGCATCCGAGGGCGATGACAAGAGCCGCGCGGAGCGCAAGAAGGCAGCCAAGCTCAAAAAGATCAAGAACCGATACCGCAAGATGCTGCTGGGTAGTGATGCGGAGGATAGCGATGGATCGGGCAGTGAGGATGACGCAAAGGCTGCGGCTGGTTCAAGCGACGACGAGGTGGACAGTGCCGATGAAAAGCCTGAGGGCATGGATAGTGACAGCGACGACGGCGATGCCGGGGATGTGGATGCCAGTGGCAACATGGAAATGTCTTTCACGCCTGGTGCCGGCGACATCCTTCGCGCGAAGAAGCAGAAGGAACTGGAGGCTAACGAGACACCGTTTGAGCGCTATGTGCGTGAAAAGAAGCTCGAGAAAAACAAGAAGCGCCACGACAAGCGCGCGCTGCAGAAGGAGAGAAAGCGTGAGCAGCAAGAGGTGCTGAAGAAGCGTGGCAAGGCGGCACCGGAGCAGCTCAAGGCCCTGCGCGAGGCAATTGATGACAATGACGATGGCGAGGACGATAGTGATGGTGGCGACCGTAATTTCGATATGAAGAAGATTGCCCAGAGCGAGAAGGCCAAGAAGCTCAAGGGAAAGCGCAAGAACAAGGAGCTTAAGAAGCTGGACAAGAAGTCCGGTCTCCAGGAGGGCTTCGAGTTCGATGCTGCGGACCCCCGTTTCGGCAAGCTGTACGAGAAGGGCTCTCAGTTCCAGCTCGATCCGACGGACCCGAAGTTTAAGAAAACCGAGGCGACGCAGGCCATTTTCCAGGAACGCCGCAAGCGCCAATCGCAGCCGCAGACCACAAACTCTAAGCAATCCAACGCTCAGCACTCGCAGGCGTCTGAAGATGAGAAGAAGGACTCAACGAACGAGCTCAAGGCGATGGTGGAAAACCTGAAGCGCAAGGGTGCCCCCGCGGCGGGAAAGACCAAGAGTAAGCCTGCGATGAAGCCCTTCAAGAAGCCGAAGTTCTAGACTGAGACAGCGACAAATATGGTTTTGAGCCTGAACAATGGAGTATTTACAGAATAAAAAAACAGGATTTAGAGATGTCCCTTCGATGTGGATTTGGTCGGTTCCAAATGTGCCACGAACAGGCGTTTGTTTGGTCCGTCGGCCACAACGGCGATTGTTCTCGAAGACAAAGCCAATCGCTCAATACCCGCCAGCCGTTGCCATGCAGGTAGGTCTCTTGTTCTGGATCCACCCATGCGCTCGTGATAGTGAGAGACGTATGCTGGTAGCGCTCACATTCCTTGCCCTCTTTGTAGCGAGTCCAGATCCAAGAAGTGTTACCCAAGGCCGGCCTTGTATACTCCGAGCGCGGGAACCTCACTGAAGTGTTGTGCAAGCCCAAGATCTTGCCGATTAAATCTGCGACGCTGCTCAAGATCGAAGAGATCGAACGACAGGCAAGAAACACACGTACTAACGGCGCGAACGGGGGCTACGAAGAATGAGAACGCACAACCCAGATAAAACACGATGACTACCCACTTTCCAAACAAGTGAGCTGGCATTTCTTGACATTATACGGTATCCTGCCTGTTTGGTTTTGCACGAGGTTTAGTGCGTTGTGCTCTTCACTCACATGCCACCCGAAAACATCTCCAGAAGGGAGCTCAAGCCCGTACGGGGTGGCTGAAGGCCGTAGAACTTTTGGCCGATGACACTCAGGTACTGCGACACAAACCACAGTACTTGAGCATGTGCATATCGAGATCGACGGAGTAAAATCAATTGCAAACGTACACTCTTGAGAGATCCATCGCGATTCAGCGCCGGTGCGTAGCGCTCCTGGAGCATCTGGAAGAGCGGTAGCGCATCTCTCTGAGAAAAAAAACTCCAAAAAGATCAGCGACACGCCATATTGTCATAGCCTATACAGAAACCCGTTTTCCTCGCACCTCCAGTGTGAGCAGCAAGAACCGCAAGAAGTTGTACAGCGGAAGATCCAAGTTCCGGCCGGCGGCCTTGCTCTTGGCGAAGTATTCTTCGTACACGATGTTGGCGTCACGGAGGTTCTCAAGACTCAGGAGCCTACGGGCCGACGATGGCCGTTAGTGAATCAAGTGTACAAAGGACGGCGTACGAGTCACCGATCGTACTGAAGCACAGCGCGCGCGAGGTATAGATCGGCTTCGCTCGGGTATCCTTTCTTGGACCACTCAAACATGAGCGCCGCCAGCTCGGTAGGAGCTTCCGCATGAAGGAAATGCTTGGCAGCGTGCTGGTAATCGCCGCTCGCTTCATAGGCGCGCGAGAGCAGCAGCTGCAGCTCCGGGTCTCCGCGCTTGCGGCTTCCTTCCGCCTGGGTCCACCTGATCGACAGACGCAGAGTCATGACGTGAGTGTGGTACGCTCCCCATATATCATCACGGCTGGGAACGCACTTGACCGCGTTCTTGAGAAACACCGCGAGGTCGGCGCTATACTGCGGCTTGGCGAGGAACGCGGCGTTGATCTTACGGATACGGCCTGCGCAAGTGTACGAGCCCATGACGTACTTGCCACAACGCGAAGCCACTAAAGATACGCGCACCTTTGGTCACGTCGTCGACCTTCCAGTGGTGGTCCGTGTACACACCCACGAGCAGGTTGCCCATCTCGGTCGCGGCCGTGTTCTGGTCGTGCTTGATGAGGTTGAGCGAGGCCTCGAGCGCCAACTCGATGGCCTTCTCCTGCGCTCCAGCGTCCGGCTCGCCTTTGAGGTGGCGCATGAACAGCGTCTTGTACATCTGCAGCGCGCCGTAGAAATCGCCCTTGGCGAGCTGCGCCTCGAGCTTGCGCGAGACGTTCTCGACACCCGTGGCGTCGGTCTCCTCCTTGGCGGGCGTCGGGGCCTTGGCGCCCGCGGCCTGACGCGCCAACGCTCGGCGGTTCATTGTTGGGCTCTTTGGCACGGTGTTTTTTGGCTGCTGGTGAAACAAAACTGTGGGGGAAGTGACGTCGGATTTGTTTGGATTGGGCTTTTCATCGGAAATAAACCTAGATAAACCGAAAATAAACCTAGCGGAGAAATGGTGTATCTATTGGAGGTCTCTCTTTACAGCTCCCGGAACTCGGCCTGCGCGGGGCCCTTGTGGTCGTCGGCGCTCGACCGCTTCATCGCGTCGCGGAGATTCTTGTCCTTGCTGCTCGCACGAAATATCGAGAATTGATCGAATGACGCATACAATCACATCCACACACAATGGATCAGAGCACCGAATCGATCCGCGTCTCGCAGCGGTGACGCACCTCGAGTTGGCCATGACGAGGTAGTTGCTGAGGCCACGCACGGCGCTATTAACAATGGCATTGGCCAAACACACACACACACACACACAGCATCAACAACACGTGAGATGCCACGCCACATCCACTGCGCGCCGCCACAAGCACGCACTTGGCCTTGAGCACTTCGATCTTTTCCGGGTCGGTCTCCGAGCGGCCCTTCTCAAACTCGCGGCGGATGAGATCCTTGATGGCCTGGCCCTTCTTGCTCTGGTGGACACACAGCGCAGACCGTTAGACGCACTGGGACGCGCCGCGCGTTGGAACGCTCTGGCGACCGTACCGTGCCGCCGATGTGCTTGGCGAGGCGCATGCAGTCGCGGTACAGCTGGAGCACACGCAGAGAGAGAGAGGATCCCATATCCGGCTCAGTGATGGGGACATATCCACAGACCACATTTCACGACGCTAACGCACCTGGATGGACGTGCGCGTGATCTGCGGCGTGCCCGACATGTTGCTGCACGGGTGTGGAGGTTGCTTTATGGTCGTGGGGTGTTGACGACCATGGAGCGAAGGGCAAACTTTGTTTTGTCAGATACAGTAGTACCCAATCTACTGTTCAGGACGACTCACACATGGCTACACTGTGGCTGCTGCTTTCTGGCAGGCGTCTCTTCACAGGTTTTTTTTTTTTGTTTTCATCCAGAAGATGGGTGTGTGCGGCTCGAAAGACCTGCCCAACGGCGGCGCACCACGGGATCTGTCGCGGTGGCAGGCAAACACTGGCGAGGCAGCGATCTCGGGCGACGAGACTCAGCCCAACTCACCGGATGACGCGCGGTGCGACCTCACGCTCAACGCGGTCGTTGCGTACTACACGACAGACGCGACCACGGCCGAGCTGTGCGCGACTGGGTGGGAGGACGGATCGATCAAGATACAGCGTTGGCGATCCAAGACCGTCATTTCAAAGCTTCATCCTCACACGCGTGCCGTGAACCGGATCGTGTGGGGGCCGATAACCGGCGCTCTGTACTCGTGCTCCCGTGACACGACGATTGCCGTGCTACCTGCTCCCGTGATCGATGGTACTGCCTCTACGAATGTGGATCCCGTGAGACTAGCGGGCCACACGCTGAATGTGTCCACCATCGCGATTGACAGCAATGAGTCAAATTTGTGCTCCGGCGGTCGAGACACACAGACCATTTTATGGGATCTTTCGACCTCGCAGATCTCTGCCCAAAACAAAACGGCACAAAATGTCATCACCTGCAGCAAGTGGATACCAGGGGAGCGCGTCATAGCACAGGGTAGTGAAGATCTCAGTGTGAAGCTCTGGGATGAGCGCAACGGACTTCGCACACCAGTTCAGACGTGGCGCGGGTACATCTACTTTCCGCTATGTCTCGACGTTTCGACAAACGGACACTACGTTGCGACCTCGAGCAAGGGATTCAATGGCGTCGGGTGTGAAGCACGTGTGTGGGACCGTCGCATGGGTACACAGCTCCATAAGCTTGAGGGCCACCAACAAGACGCAACGGCTTGCTGCTTCTTATCACCCACTCACCACCGATCCATGGGCGACGTCGACGAATCCGTAGACATGGAGGTTTCCATGGGGATTCCACCACTCGTGACCGCATCCAAAGATGGCTCGATCCGAGTCTGGGATGCTTCAGCAAATCAGCTACTGTGTGAAGCCCACGAACCGTCCGCGGGAATGTTCACCAGCGTCTCACATGCCGGCGGTGGCGTCATTCTAGCGAGTACTCTTCATGGGTCTGTACACGCGTTCCAGTTCGATTTCGACAACCAGGCACTGACTCTCCTTGATTGAAGCGGTCGCTGAAGCCAAGTGATGGTGCAAGGCCTTGATGGAATCTAATTATACAACCACATAGCTTCATTGCTTGCTTTACTGGATATTTTTCTCTTCTTCGCCAGCTCCCACTGCGTCCAATCGAGTTTCTTCAGCGACTTTCGTTGGTTTGCAAGACACATGGCTGCCTCCGGAGGACTTTTGGTCGAATGCGCACAGCACCTGAGGGCATCCACGCACGACTATGAGAAGCTTCTAGGCAGCTGTGTGGAGAGTGTGTGGCGTACTATCGGGGCGAGCGTCGAGCGTCAGCTTCGACTGCGCAAGGGTGTCGCGGTACCTTCGCTAGGCAAATTCGCGTTCGTTCGCGACCTCCAGCCGCTCACTCCCACGTTCCTTCTAGCCGACCGATTTGTGAGCAGCTACGGTGTCGCGTGGCGAAAACCGCCGCCAGCATTGCTCACTCCGGTCACGGAATTGAATATGTCAGTTCTTGGGAATGAATCCGGTGGGTTGCCGAAGGACCAGGCTTTCAAGACGCTCGATGCATTTCTAGCATTCATAGGAAACAAGCTTCAAAAGGGCGTCGCAAGCGGAAGAGTCCGGCTCGGCAATGTCGGTGTCTTCGTTTTGGATGGCAAATCGATGGCGTTTCAGTTTGACGCTGCCATCGTGAAGTCGATCACAGAGTCCACTATGCAATCCGACGAGGCCAACCGTTCACGCCAGCGTTACCAGATACCAAATTCGACACTCGCAAGCAAAACACAACAGACGAAGACGATTCAGACGATCCCACGGGCAGTGTCGTTGCAAGCATTGGCGCCTGTCGAGCCGCTCATACTGCCACCACCTACAGACGATGTCTCGGAGCGCGCAACTAAATCGCACGGTGAGCACAAATCCAAACACCGCACTAAAGATGGTACAAGAAATAGGGATCATGGTCACCCTAAACACGGCCGGCCACCCGGGGAGACAGATACAAAGGGTGAAAGCCATGGACGGCTTCCCGATCGCAATCGACTCGCGAAATCCATGAGTCAACTACCTACAGCTGCTCTCGACACATCCTCCTCCGATAACAGCACCACCGGCCAGATCCTGCCACGGTTCATGCTGCCCGATCCATCCCGCAGTCCGTCCAAGCTTGTGTACGCAAAGCAGTCCGTAGCGCTACAGCGCACGTTCGAGTTCAAGCGCGACGAGCTGCTTCTCCAGCAGGCACAGCAAACTCGCCAAGAAGACGAGATCGCGCGGCGCACGGACGCGACGCGGCTGCGGTGCGTGCAAGAACGCGCCGAAAAGACCGTGAACCAGCGTGATCTCGACGCGTTCCTGAGCAGGCAGATCGAGCACAAAGAGCGCGAGCGGCATCGCCAGGCTGCGGTGGACGCCGCGAGTACCAACTTTGACGCCGTCCGCATACTGCCGCGCGACCCGGTCATCACAAAGGAGCAGCGCCAGGCCGCCAAAACCAAGCTGCTCGGGCGGCTCCATGACCAGGTGGCTCTCAAGGCCTCGCTCGCAAAGCACCGACAGGACCTGGACCGCGCCGAGAGCGCCTATTTTATGGACAAAGTGCTCGAGCAAGGAGAGCGCGAGCGCGACCAGCGCGACGAGCTGCGCCGCATGGCGCGCGAGGCGCTCACGGCCGGCTGGCAGCAGCAGCGCACCATCCACGAGCAGTGCGAGCAGCTCCGCCAGCCTCGGCGATGAACATCATCAACCAACCACGCACGTTGAAGTGTGCTTAAGTACGATCTAAGTCCCAACCAGGCCAATACGAACTTACTATGGTATGACCGGCAGTGATGGTCTGTGCCAATTTATTGTGTGATCGGGGACGACGGGATCTGGCGGACCATGGCGACGACGACCGAGAGCGCCGTGGCACCGGCGTCGTGCGGCGAGGAGGCGCTGCGCCGAGCCGTGGAGGAGCGGTTCCCGCGCGTCGAGTTCGCGATGGCGTACGGCTCGGGCGTGTTCGAACAGAAGAACCACGACGCTAGCACGTCGATGATCGACCTCGTGTTCGCCGTGGCCGACCCGGTCCAGTGGCACACCGAGAACCTCGCACGCAACCCGAGCCACTACTCGTTCCTCAAGGCACTCGGCGCGAGCGGCATCGCAAATGTCCAGGTGCGCCGTTGTGTGTGGCATGGGCGTTCGTTGTGGCGTCCTCCTGACACGGCTTAATGGATGTGATGTTTCAAGGAGAACTACGGCGCGGGTGTGTACTACAATACGCTGGTAAGCTGAGAGACTCTGCCATGGGTATCCGCTGTGGTAACGGTGTTGCTCAATCCGAATTGGTTGCGTTCTTCATTGCAACAGGTCCCGTTGGAGATCCCCGGGATGGGCACACGGCTGGTGAAGTACGGCGTCGTTAGCTCCGACTCGCTGTGCCTCGACTTGGCTCAGTGGAAGACGCTGTATCTGAGCGGCCGAATGCACAAGCCTGTATGTAGTGTGTTGTCTTTGAATGTGGGTTGCACGCTCAACAGACACTCTCAATGTGCGAGTAGGTCAGCATCCTCTCAAGCACCGAGATCCTCCACGACGCGAGCTCGCTTAACCTGTCGCACGCTCTCCACTTTTCACTGCTGACGCTACCGGAGAAGTTTTCCCTCATGGACTTGTTCATGGTTGGTGTCGCCCATACGTGACTGATGGCCCTACGTCTCTTGCTTCATGCTCACCTTCCTTCTGTATCATTCCTAGAAAATCGCCGGCATCTCGTACCTCGGCGACTTCCGCATGACGTTTGGCGAAAACCCTCGCAAAGTGCGTAACATCGTTGAAGGCAACTACGATGAGTTCCTCAAGCTCTACGAGAACAAGATCGCGGTGCGTGTGTTGCTGGAGTGGTTCGTTCGGTTCTGATCTTCATGTCTCTAACAGAGTAAAGCTCACTGGCATCGCGTAGACTTCGCGATACCTCTCACGTTCGATCCACGACCCGGACATGCTCGTCGCGCAGACTGCCGACCCCGACGTCGTGTTTGACCTCGTGCGTATGCTGCCGCCGCGCCTGTCGGAGGGGCTCAACCCCGTGGACGTGTACACGGACCGCCGCGCCACGGAGCGCAACGTGCACACGTTGGTCATGACCATCGTCGCGCGTTACAGCATCACGCAAAGCATCAAGGGCATCGCCACGGGCGGCGGCGCCAAGACGGCGACCTACATTGCGCAAAAGTTGCGCCGCGCGTACTTCAAGCGATGAGTGAGGTCTACTGTAGTCACCGACTGAGGATTTTAGCTTAGGTTATGGCTCCCGTGTTCCAGGACCAATGCTGTCTCATCAGAGCTAAGCTAATAGATGTGTGAGACCTTGGCATTGACGTGGCATTCGGGAGGGTGCACAGCGTCATGTGGCCGCTCTTCGCGGCGATGTGGGTCGCCATGGCAGCGCTCATGGTCCTCACAATGTACAACGACATCCTTCGCGCGCTGCTCATCCACGGCAAAGTGCGCCAGGCCGCGCAGCTGCGCCACGGCGGAATCATCGGCACGCTGCTGCGCTTGGAGGTACGCGCGCATGCAACGGACGCCGTCTCCCTTGGCGCTCATGCTCTGTGGTGGATACAATAGATGTACAAGAGCGGATGGATCTACTTCTATGCTGTCGGCGCTCTCTACAATATCGGCATTGCGGTGGCGCTCACGACGACACCACATCACGCACAGGTGCAGCGAGTTCTCACCGCGCTCCAAACTCCGTTAACCCACGAGCCACGGTATACACGACCCGTGGAGATCTGCCCCGAGACGATCGCCGTGATCGCGCTGCTCGGTCTACAGGACGCGCGCCGGTTTCTGGAGTCAATGTTTATTACCGAGTTTGGTGACGCCAAGATGCACGTGGCATGTAGGTTTGCTCTTTTGGCCGCATGACATCAAAAGCACCACATAGATTGCTAACTCACAAGTGACTATCAACGCGTAGTGCTCGGAGCAGGACTCGTGCACTACCTCGGCGTGGCCCCCGCAGTGCTCGCTGCTCCTCAGTCACACACGCTCGACTCGAATCAAGGGTGGTCGGTTGATCCGATACTCCGAATCGGAGGGTTCGCGCTGTTTGTCTACGGAAGCTACCAGCAGTACCGCCACAACTTCCTGCTCGCGCAACAAAAACGAGCGAACAATGGCAAGCACGTGCTGCCGCGCGGCGGTTGGTTCGACCACGTGCTGTGTCCGCTCTACGCGTCCGAGCTGCTCATCTATTTCGCGTTCTCACTGCTCTGCGGGCTCACGAACCCCATGGTTAACCTCATTTTCTGCTGGGTCGCGCTCAACCAGTCGATCTGTGCGCGCTTTGCGAAGCAATGGTACCGCGACAAGTTCCGCGCGGACGACAGGCTCGCAAAATGGGCGCTCGTGCCCGGTGTTTGGTAACTCGACATTTGAGAAAGTGGAACATGTCTACTTTTAATAGCTTTGAAGACCAGCATGTCGGGATTGACCATCTCTACGATCTCTTTTGCTTCTTGGTCTTCTCTGAGTGCTTCTCTTCCTCTTCTCCTGACGCCTCTTCGTCGCTGCTGCTTTCATCCGTGGACTCGGCGTCTTGCTCCGCCTCGTCATCGTTGTCCGAGTGCTGACGCTTGCGCTGCGCGGCCGTGGGCGGCTTGGGACCCGGGGCATCCTCCTCCTCGTCATCGTCTTGCTCGGCGTCGCTGTTGTACTTGGCCTCTTCGTTCTCGTTCGCCCAGACCTGGGCGGTCGTGCTGGCGCCGGCCTTCTCCCGTGCGATCTGGATGCGCGCAAGGTACTGGCCATACTTGGTCCCAAAGATGTTGTGGTACCCGCCCGGGCCGGACGCGCACCCGCGGCACCCGCTGTGCTTTTCCTGGATCACCTGGTCATCCGAGAGCTGGTGGCGCGGTACGCGGCAGATGCTGACCGTGCCGTAGTTGTAGTTCTTGGTGTTGATCGCGTAGGTGCTGCAGAGCCGCTCGTAGCCGGGCTTCTTCCACTTGGCGATGAGGTTGGCGTCCACGAGCTTCATTTTGACGCAGTAATCGTACACGTCCCTCGAGATGCGCTTGTACTTGTAAAACATGTCGTACACGTAGCGGCTGCGCTGCCAGTTGATCTGGTGGACGGGCCACAGCGCCTCGCACTTGCGCTTGCCCTCGTGGGGCTCGTTCATCTTCTCGCGCAGCTCGCGCTCCAGCGCCTCCATCACCGGCTGGATGTAGTCGTACCCGGCCGGCGCACGGCCCTTCTTCGTCCACTTGGACATCCCTCCTCCTCCTCTCTCTCTTTCTCTCACTCTCTCAAGCGCTTGGCGTTGTCGAGTGTCCCTGGGAAAATGCGCTTTCCATTCACAAGGCAGGAGCTCAATCGCACTTAACGAGTAACTTTGCTAAGTACGGTTTAGCCGAAAGATGTGACGAGCGCGACGACCAGCTACGGCTGACGGCGTTTGTGGCGCAGCCACTCGAACTGGAAGCTGAAGTCGCTCCCGTAGTGCTCGTGCGCGAACTGGAGGACAACCATGAGCCACAGCATGAGCTTGGACTGCACCATGGCCCACTGAGTGTCTAGCACGAACGCCGTGTGCGTGAACGCCGACAAGCGGAACCGCCGTTTCAAGACGCGGTCCAGCACCACGAACGACACGAGCTCCAGACTACCGTACAGCAAAACGTTCATGAGCGTCCCCACAAACTGGGTTGGAGTGAGGTGCTTCAAGTTGGCGTAGAACTGACGGTTCGGAAAGGCGTACGCGACGATGGAGAAGAGACTGTACACGATAGGCACCACGACCTCCGAGTACTCGACCAGTGCCACAAACTCGGCGATGTGGAGGATCCGAAGCGTTTTCTGGACGATCAAAAACTTGTCCACATCACTGAGCTTCAGTGCAAGGCGCTCAAATTCCAGTGTGTCGTACGAGTCATGGCGACCGAATCGCTGCAGCACCGAGTCGAGGTGACTTCGCACCGAATCCGCTCGGCGTGGGACAGTCTTTGCCTTGGTGGATGAGTTGCTCTGCTGATGGTCACTTTGTGGATCTGGCTCCTCTTCATTTGTCGACAGTGATGCAGTGAACGTTTTCAGCATGTTCTTTGAGGGGCTTGGACTTATGGTCACACGGCGAAGGGTTGACATTGACATCAGTGAATCCATGGGGCAGACACACGTGTCGATACGGATCGACTTGTCATTCCGGACGATCCAATCCTCCCGTAAAAGATACTGTGCCAGTGGAATCAACTTTCTCGTGCTCGTGTGGTATCCAAGGATGCGGCGTAGGTCTGGATCCTCAAAGGCGTCGTTCAAGTCTTTGATCGACAGACACGCTTGGAGAAAGTCGACAACCATGATCACAATCGTTGAGTAGATCGACGTAGCGCTCTGCATGCAGCTCGAAACATACAGTGCACTGAATATCTCAACGTTGAAGACGACAAGTTCAGGCTTCAGATCTTCTATGTGTTTGCTCGCGTGGCTGAACCAGTTGCGAAACAAAAGTTTCATCACAGGCAGAACGAGCACGAGCCACGGCTGGTGATCGGGGGATGCATTGAACACGTACGTGAACGCCGGGTAGACAATAATGAGGAATGACTGGGCGTTGAACACCATCGTGTACTGCATGATTGCTTGACGTATGCTCGGGTCTTGTCGCAATTGGTGACGCAAGACAATCAGCGCCATTCCCACGACGAGCGGTGTCCATGGCACTAGCGTAAGTACCATGAAAAATGGGATCGGATAGCCAATATACGTGGCCATCAGATAGAGTAGCGGCTGTACGAGCACCGAAGCGACGACAGAGATTGTGATGACGTGCCTTGACGCGAGTTGCAGACCTGGGACGTTCTGTCGGTACTGCGCCACGAGCGAGTGTGTGACTACGTAGGTCATGATCGTCGTCCGGATCCAAAAGTTGCGCGAGTGTGCGAGCCCGAGTTTGGTGGGCGCGAGCGGGAGTATCTCTAGTGCCATCTCGAGTAGCAGACACGGCACGAAGGCTCCAGCGAGCAGCGCGGTGATTCGTCGCTTGGATGTGCTTCGGTAGAACGCGTCCAAAGCGAGCATGCGCTCGATCGAGTACTGGCCCCACAGCTCGACTTGGCCAGCGTACCACATCCGTGCGAGGAAACGCAAGAACCGGGTACAGTGATGCCAGACACCACCTTGCTTCGGCGGTGGTGAGGTTGCGACTGGCGACTCGGCAAAGGGGACCACGGGCGTCGTACCCACGACGGGGGCGACCATCGCGCTTCTCGGATAGTCGACAGAGAGTGCGAGGGTGAACACCGTCCACAGACAGATTATCGATTGCCGTGCATTGACGAAGAGGTCTCTCTAATTGTGGCGCGAACGGAACAACGCTCTCGCCTCAGGCATCCTCCTATCGTTGTTCGCACGGCGCAAAATAGACCACGGATCGAGTGAGTGGAGTGTAGCCATCTGGGATTTTATCTGCCTGGCAAAAGCGATACAGACCTCTATTTCAAGCGATGCCTCGGGAGTGATTGTTCCATGGATCCAGAAATCAATCGCAGCTTGAAAAAACCCTTCCTCCAGCCATGGTGCGAGTGGGCGATGGCGCGTCTCTGGGTCGCGCGCTGACGTGCGCTCGGTGGTGGTCTGTGTAGCGCTTCCGATTCTGCGGCGGGCTCGAGCCACCCGACTGGCTGCTCGCCGAGATCCCGCTGCTCGCGGCGCTGGTGAGTACGGCGTGGCTTGATACCGTGTTGTTCTCCGCCTGATGCCACTCGTGCGTGACAGGACGTGGGGCGCGTGACTGATGTCTGCGAGAAGCTGAGTCGTGGCGACGAGGATGTACGATCAGGCTGGGTGGACAGCCAAACGGGGAATATCTTCTTGATACCGTTTCGCGTGTGCAGGAGCAGCAGATTGAGCAATCCCTCGGCGACGTGTTTGCGACGCTGCAAGACGCGACAGTACGTTGCTTTAGCTCAGTCGCCTTTTGTTGAGAAGGGCCTGGAAACGGATGATTTTTGTTCGCAGGCCGCGACCGCAGCGCTTCGATTCATGCTCTTCCAGGCGGCCAAGTACGACGGTTCCGATCGTGAGCTCGCGATTGAGTTGCTTCAGTTGGGTGCGTACGAGGCCACGTGGGTTCTGTCTGCTGGGCCACAGAGTTCTCACATTAAAGCACAGGTTTGTCGAGCGAGATCGCGGACACCATCGCTGCGGTCTATGATACCCAACGAGTGACCTTGCGCAAGCATCTTGAGACTCGTTCGTTCAGGGTACGTTGAAACCCCACGGCCACCGTCGACCCACATAGTGATCGTTTCTGCGTTTGTATCTCAGTTCCCGACTATTGAGCAGCTCAAATGGCGAGTCCACCCTGGCCACGATGGAACTGATGGAGCGCCCTCAAAGGTACGAGCGTCTCGCCGATTGGGCTTCCGGTCAGTCGAGTTTTCTCACACGAAAAGAATACAGGTACCGCGAGTCGAAATGCGACTCCAGCTCGACCGGGCGGCGCTTCCCTGCGATAGTTCATTCAACACCGGAACTGGCTCGCAGTCTCTCTTGGGCGACACCTTGGCGTTTACAATGAGCGAGGACAAATTCTTCGCGCTGTACGAAGATCTCGCACAGGCACAAGCCATTCTCCAGTCGCTCACGCGCTAAACGGAAGAATCTCACTCGCTTGATTTGCTTATGATGGTGCGTCGCGCTTTAACCACTCAAACTGGAACGTGAAGTCGTTCCCGTAGAATGAATGGGCAAACTGGAGCACAACAATCATCCACAGCGTGAGCTTGGACTGGACCATTGGCCACTGCGTCTCAAGCACAAATGCAGTGTGTGCAAACGCTGAGACACCGAACTTACGGCTCATGATGCGGTTTAGTGCGAGGTACGACAGGAGCTCGAGTGATCCGTACAGCAAGACACTCTTGAGCGAGTGAATAAACTGCGCCGGTGGGACGCCGCGAAGCGTGACAAACGCATCCCGGTTGGGAAACGTATATGCGACCGTGATAAAGATGCTGTACACGACCGGCACGAACACCTCGGCGTACTCGATTAGTGCGACAAATTCGCAGATGTGGAGTAGCTTCAGCGTTTTTTGCACCACGAGAAGTTGCTCGTCGTTGGTCAGTCGGCCAACAACTTTCGCGAGCTCTGCACGGTCAGGCTCGATGCGTTGCTGTGCAAAGAGAAGGAACACCGAGCCGAGGCGAGAGAATGACTTCGTTGCCTTGGCGCGCAATGGCTCAACTGATTGTACCTCTTGGGCTACAGCGCGTGGAGCAGTGGCTGCAGGTGGACCGACCGCCCCTGCTCGCACGTCCAGTGGGGCTATCTGTGTCGCATGGACAACGGCAGCTTGAGCGCTCGGAGCGCTAGTGCGTATCCCAATCGACGCGTGGTTGCGCACAAACGGGTTGGATTGCACGATGAAGATCGTAAGGGGAATGAGCTCGGTGGTTAGCGCTGTGGATGCACGATCACTCCCGCTGTATGCATGCGCCAGCGCGTGCTTCATTTCCGGATCGTTGAACACATCGTTGAGGTCCTTGATTGAAATCCATGCTTGCACGGCGTCCACACCCATAATGATCCCTGTTGCGTACATGGAGATGGAGTTTTGCATGCAACTCGCCACATACAGCGCACTGAAGATCTCAACGTTGAAGACCACAAGTTCGGGCTTCATATCCTCAATGTGGCGACTCGCGTAGCCAAACCAGTTTTTCAGGGCAAGCTTTATCACCGGCAAGAGGATCGCCAAAGCCGCTTGAGACGAAGGATGAGTGTTGAACACGTGCGAGAAAGCTGGATACACAACGATCAGAACTGCTTGTGCCATGAACACGCGCGTGTACTTGGCGATCAGCGAGAGGATGTCGGGTTCGCGTCGCAATTGGTCGCGTAAGATGTACGCACCGATACTCACGACCGTGGGCGTCCATGGTACCATCGCGGCTGTGACGAAGAATGGTACGGGGAAGCCGATGATGGCTGAGGCCGCGAAGAAAATGGGCATCATGATCGCAGTCGTCACAATCGACAGGCCCACAAGTTGCTTGAAAGATATCTTCAGGCGTGGAATGCTGTGGCGGTACTGACCCACGAGCGAATGAGTGATGATGTACGTGCCAATAGTCGTGCGGATCCAAAAGTTAGGCGGCCCGGTTGTGCGTCGCCCCGGTTTGAATGGGCCTAGCGGGATGGCCTCGAGGACCATCTCTATGACGAGTCCGGGGACAAATGTGAGTAGCAGGAGCTGCACTACACGTTTCAAGTTGACGGTACGAGTATACGCGTCAAACGCGAGCATGCGCTGCACGGAGTAGTGGCCCCGCAACTCAATTTGACACGAGAGCCACATGTGCACGATCGTATGCCACGCCTTGGCGTACCATCGATCTGTGTGGGCGCTCGTGATCGCCATTGTGGAGGTCCATGCCTTGGCCGCCACGACAGAGGTCGCAATCTTCATCGTGGTAATGCAGCACCCCCATGGACGTGCTCAACAGGGAATGAAGGACAGAGCGGCTTTATAAATAGGCGCAACCACCAAAGGAACACCATCTTGGTGCTGGTGCTCTCAAATGGAGTTCAAGCAGAAAAACGCGAGCGAAAACGAATTGACAGCACTCATTCTTTGTCAATTAATTCAGTATCGACTGTCGAGGGTCAATCACTTGGTCTCAAACAGCGAGGCCGTGGAGCCACCGAGCTGGCCTTCGAAGAAGATCTCGGTCGGCGGGCGGCGGCCCGACAGGCGCGGCACGGCGCCCTCCTTGGGGTAGCCCACGCTGATCACGATCGGCACCGAGTAGCGGTCCGAGAGGCCGAGTGCCTTCTTGATGGCCTCCTGGTCGAAACCCTCCATGGGGCACGTCGCGAGGCCCTTGGCCGTGGCAGCGTACAGGAACGTGGTAGCCGCGATCGACGTCTGCTTGTACGACCAGGCCTTGGCGCCCTCGGCGGTGCCCTCGCCCGAGAAGTTGGCGATGTAGTTGGGCAGCATGTTGATGATCGCATCCGGCGCACCGGCGCCACGCAGCAGCTCCTGGAGGCGGGGCACGTTCTTGCTGGGCTCTGTGTATACAATGATGCCGACAGACACACGATTGAGTCAGACATACTGTCAGCGGGTGAGAGGTCCTCACGACTATACGCACCGAGGTCGGCAGCAAAGGCCACCACGAGCGGCGCGCCCGTGACCTTGATCTGGTTCGTGGCGAGCATGGCCGGCGCGATGAGCGCGCGGTCCTCCTCCGAGCGCGCGACGATCGCGACGTACGGCTGCGTGTTGAACGCCGTCGGGGCGCGCTACAAGGAGGCGTCACATATCACGATTAGTCTTCGCACACCACAACATCTCAACGACGCAAACCCGGTCCTGTACCTGCGTGAGACGGAGCAAGTCGGCGATGACCTCGTCCGGCACGGGCGTGTCGGCGTACTCGCGGAGCGAGGCGCGCTCGGTGAGCAGCTTGCTGACGGCTTCGTAGGCGCTCATGGTGGTGCTTGCAGTGGGGATGGAGGGGCTTGGGGAGATCTGGAGGCTGGTGCGCAAATCGGCGAATGACCAGAACGAAGTGGCCACGACGGCCGAAACGACCGCGGCCAGGGCCGCTGAGAGGGGCCAGTTGAAGCCCATGGCACGGCGCATGCCAGAGTGCGGGCTGATTTGTCCATGGGGTTGCGTCAAATGGGTCCGCTGGGCGGTTGCCACGATTACGGGCCCGGCCCGAGCCACAGTGATGATGCGGCGTGGCATGACAACCGCCCGTGATTGGCGCGAGAGTGACGCAATCCACGAGGAGCTCATTAGCACTACCTGGTGATTTGGAGAGGTATGCTGGACAAAACAAGGTGGGATCGAGTCGAAAAAGATATCACACGTCGCAGATTTGGAATTGTCGTGGTGTATCTTTGGCTGGGATGGTTACGACATCGACGAGCTGGGAATCCTCTAGTCATCGCGCTGCTGGAATAGGTGGGCGCTTGACTGGCCGAACTTGCCGTCGAAAAAGAGCTCTTCGGGCGCGAGCCGCGGTGACGGCGCGCGCTTGGCGGCCGTGGGGTCGTCCGCCGGGTTGGCGTAGCCGCAGCACACGACGACGGGGATGCCATATCGATCCGGGATATCGAGCGCGTTCCGCACGCGAATCTCATCGAATCCTTCCATCGGGCACGTCGCGAGTCCGTAGGATTGGGCCGCGTATAAGAACGCTGAGGCCGCGAACGAGGTCTGCTTGTAGGACCACGCGACCGTGGGAACCATCGCTGGCACTGCCTGTAGCGGTGACACGACCGTCGAAATGAGCGAGCGGATGCCGCCAGCCAAGTGGCCTTCACCAGAGAAGAGACGGAGATAATGCGGCAGGTTGTTGATGGCCGCGGACGACTCGCCGTGGTCCTGCATCATCTTCTGGAGACGTGGCACGCGGCGGCTAGGCTCTGCAAAAAGGTCACCCCAACCGTTTAGCTGGTCGCCTCAGCCAGGCAAATGTCATGGACGTACCCAAGTCGGCCGCAAACACCGCCACAACGGGCGCTTCTTTGACCTTGCGGCCGTTGGACGCGAGCATGGCGTCCGCAAGGCGGTCCCGGTCCGCCTGCTCGCGCACAAGCACGACAGCGTACGGCTGCGTATTGAACCCAGTCGGTGCTTTCTGCACGGCCAGAGAGTAACTATACGGTTAGCTAATCGTTCACGTGAAGGCACAGAGCGATGCACGCACCTGCACGATCCGCAGCACGTCGGCCAGCACGGCGTCCGGCACGGGCTTCTGTGCGAAGGACCGCACGCTCGAGCGCTCACGCAGCACTCGGCGCACCTCTTCGCCCGCGTCCGCGTGGGCGCCTCGCGCCTGCAGCGCCACGGCGGAGCGTCGCAGCGCCGCCGCTGGTCGTCGTGCGCTCAGCTGCTGTAGCATTTCTTGTGCTTCGAGCGAGTTCCAGTCGCCAAAGATGCGCGAGGTGAAGAGCTCCGAAGGTGATGACAATGATACCGGATTCAATACCGTACGTATCGGCACAAACAGGAATATACCGGTATTGAATCTCTCGTTTGTTCGCGAACTTTCGAGAACGTAATAGTACCACCCAGGGGGTCACTATAACAACCCCTGCATCAGCCCGCGGCACTTTCGATGGCTTGGGGGGCAAGTATTGGCCATTGACCAACTGACGAGCAGCTCCTGAGCACGCGAGACCAGAGGACCGAGCACGATGGCGGACCCGAGCAAGTGGCTCGGCCTGATGAAGTGGAGCATGAAGTACCAGGACGGCACGGCGCCGTCGCAGGTGCGCGAGATGACCAAGGAGGACCGCGACTTTCTGGACAAGGTGCTCAAGGAGGGCATCATGGACGAGAACGAGCGCGTGCGCCAGATCCTGCGCATCCTGGACGGCGAGCACCCGAGCATCGTGTTCGCGCGCGAAGGAGAGGAGGTGGACCTCGAGCAGGAGGAGGCCAAGGTCTCGGAGCAGGAGCTGGCCGAGTACAAGGACGCGCTGCTGGACGAGCTGCTCGTGCGCATCGACCAGATCGACAACGCCATGAACATGGTCAAGAACAAGGGCCTCGACACGCTCATGCGCGTGATCCAGAACTATGAGCGCGCCTCGTCGCGCGCGCTCGCGGCGGAAGTGTGCTCGGTCGTTGTGCAGAACAACCCGTTCTGCCAGGACGCCGCGGTCGAGGCGGGTCTGCTCGAAGTGCTGTGCGCGCTCGCGCAGGACGAGAGCGTCGACTGCCAGGTCAAGGCGCTGCTCGCGATTTCGTGCCTCGTGCGCCAGCACAAGGTCGCGGAGGCGCGCTTTTTGTCGGCGCAGTGCGACGGCCTGCGCGTGCTCGAATCGTTTCTCGAGCCGACGCGCGACATCCGGCTCAAGCGCAAGTCGCTCTTTTTCCTGCGCTACCTGATCCGTAACTCGATCAAGACGGCCCAGCAGGTGCTGAACACCGGCGTCTACGTCCCGGCGGTCGTGGCATTCGTGGACGAGGACGATGTGGATCTCTGCGAGAGCGCGCTCCAGGCGCTCGCGGAGTTTGCGCAGCATGATGTCTACTTTGTGACAGCCTGCAAGCGACCAGAGCTCAAGCTGGAGGATCGACTGGACGAGCGCGCCGCCAAGATCGAGAAGCTCGAGGGAGAGGACCGCGAGTACGCCGAAGAGACGCTGCAGCTCGTCAAGCAACTGCAGACCGTGCTCGAGTTTTAGAACATCAAGATATCGTAGTTAGGCATGAGAAAAGAAAGAATATACGATGGATATGTATTTGGATACATGTGACGTGTGCGAAAAGTGGCACGTGGACAAAATTAGCTTACAAGCAGCCCAGACGGATGGGACGCTAGTGGGTCTGATCGGGAATGCCTGTCCATCGGGAAGGCATGAGGGCCCTGCCGCTCGCTGCAACCAACAAAACTAAGGAACGCGCTCTCACAACACACGAACTCCAGGAGATAAATGGTGTCCCGCGGTTCGTCCATCCATCATGCCCGGCGATCATCGAACCCGTTCATGACCACGAGTTCGGGCATCGTGGGAATCAACTTGAACGAGCCTGTGGCATTCGAGGCACCTCGGTTGCCACAGGACAACCAGCAGCAGCATCCGGCTGGGACGGGCAACACGCTCAAGGACTTCATGTATCAAACCACGAGCCAGGGGCTGGGCGAGGGCATCCGCGTCCAGGAGAGGTCCAAACTCAGCCAGCGCATGGATGCTTTCACACTGAAGAAAGGTGAGCCTGCACTGATCCCTAACTGTCTCATGCAACCAACTGACGATAGTTTTGAACAAAAGAGCTGTCCGACAAAGGTCTGGTACGAGTCAAGCCAGTGGACGTTGTTCCGCCCCAAGAGTTTGCGCTGTCGCCAGAGGACATTTTGCCGCCACCCGTGGATACGCGCAGTATCTCTGAGGCTCGTCCCGAGCATCCGCTCTACGCGACGAGGTGCGCTGACGCTCGGTGTGACTGATGGTTGGATCCACGTCCTGACAGATCATGTGCGATGGCCGAACGTTTTCACAGCAACCGCGATATCGGCATAGAAAAATCCCACTTGAAAGTGGATGTGGAGCGCGTGAGTCGCCCCAACACGTTCACCAATTCGTTCAACGGCTTCCGGTACCGGGACTTTGGGCTGAACACGGCGATCACGAGATCCCGCATCAACGACCAGCTCGAATACTCGTAGGAGACATACCGCGTAACTGACCAACCTTCGCACGACCTTGGCACAGCAGGCTTTGAGAATATGACACATCCCATTAGATTTCACGCTGATGTATTTCTCTCGGGTGTTGCGTTGACGATCACCGCGTCGGGGGGGAGCGACCGATGCGGCTCTGCCCACCGTAATCTTTTCCTGCGATGGAGTTTAGTCGTAGCCCTTCTTCGAAAAGTCGACGAACACACCCTTGCGCTCCGGCAGCGGCGTCATGTCAATATTAATGGCCTCGAGCGGCGACACCTCCACATCCGCGGGGACGCCGTCCGGGAAGCACACCTGCGTGACAAGAAGAGTAGGAGAACGTGAGCATGTGTCGCAAAGCGGCAGGTTACACGCGCGGACGCACATCAAGCGGGATGGGCGCGTTACGCATGAAGCGCGTGCCACCCGGCATGTAGTTGAACACGTAGCGGTCCGGGTGCGTGTACTTCTCGAGCTTCTCCTCGGCCTCGCGCACGAGGCGCTTGGTCAGACTTTGTGGACAACACCAGGCAACCAGTCAGCACACCACACGGGAGCTTGGGAGAGGGGGATACTCGCAGTCAATCTATGTGGTTCGAAACCTACCCAGAGTGCGGGTCCAGCGCCTTGTGCTGGTCAAACTGCGCGCGGATCTTGGTGGCCTCCTCGTTCCACATGCGGCGGTCGATGATCCACGAGTCGAGCGTCTTGAGCGACGCCTTGTAGAGGCGCGTGACCGTCTGCTTGTGCGAGAGCTTGGCGACGGGGTTGGCCACGCGCGCCACGACCTCGCGGAAGGTCTTGTCCATGTTCGGGTTCACCTTCATGGCGTCCTACGTGCTGCTTCGCTTCCGACACGGCTTGGGCTTCCTCCTGCTCGCTCGCTCGCGACCTCAGACCCGCCGGAATCACACAGGAGAGGGCAGCAGGTCGTGTTCTATTAAAACCGGTTACGGTTCCAACCGGAAAGATAGACCGGTCCGGTTGCGAGGAGCTACAAACAGCTCATTGGTTGTAAATATGTACCCAATCAACGTCCACCAGAGTGATGGTGTGAAATGCCCCTTCTCCGGTGTGGGGTTGAAGCAACCGAGCGGACACGACGCTGTTTTTGAAAGCCCGATGGCGGCACGACAAGGCACGTAATTCTGTGTGCCACCGCAACGCTGGCATACCATTTTGGTGTCGACCGCCCGCGATCATGCCCGACGCCAAGGTGGACCGAATGCCGAGTGGCCCGCAGATGGCGGATCTGCTGCACGAAGTCCCCGTCATCGCACCACGCGGCCGAGTGATCGCGCGCATGCTAAACAGGGGGCTTGAGCGGATCCTCAAGGTGTGGCGTCTCTCGCAGGTAGAACTTCGCGGCGAGTACTCTGTTGAACGCCTCATGGCGTTTGATGCGTACAGCCGAACCGCGCCGCCAAGCCGCGTCCTACTCGTGTTCTTTGGCACCGCGATTCCATGCTTACTGGCGATCGTCGTGCTCGAGTCGATTCCGCTCGCCCCGATTGAAGACGGAATCCAGCACTCGCGTAACTTTTGGTATCGCACAACAATTGGCACGTACATGCTGACTCATTCCATCGCCGCGCAGTTCCATCATGGCATTCCACAACTCGATCTTCCCGTGAAGCAGCTCGTGTTTATCTCGGCGCTCACCACTGCTGTTTTGATGCCTGTCCTGTACGAAGCAAACCTCTTGGTCGGCTTCCCCATGCCATTCTTTGTGATTACATCGATGGCCCCATGGTATCCGATTATTCTATCAATTTCTTGGGTGCTCCTCCGCGACCAACTCCGCAAGAAGCCAATAATCATTACCGGTTTCAAGCAGCAGATCCTTATCTTCAACTTGCAGTCTCTGCTCACAATCTTGTACCCAGCGTACACGTACGTCTTCAACACGTGCGCGGAATATCAAATGTGGTGGGCGCTGTTGCTTCCTGTGATGAAGCTTGCAATGAAGAACTGCTTCGGCTTTGCCAGCCGACATATGGACGATTCGAAACCCGAGCTCGTGGTGTTCAATGTGGAGATATTCAGCGCTCTGTATGTATCAAGTTGCATGCAATCGACGAATTCCGTGGCCGCCACCGTTGTGATTATGATTGTCGACTTTGTACAGTCGTGGATGGCCATCAAAGATCTCTGTGACGTGCTGGATGAGCCCTTCTTAAAGCGGGTCTTGGGCAACGGCGAAAACGCGACGCGGCTTTTGTTTCCGTTGACGAAGTGCATTTTCGAGGCGAACCCATCCGTGTATGAGCATCCATCAATTCGCGTCAAGTCTTTCGCCCCAACGCCGCCCATTATCAACCCAGCAAGAACTCAAAGACTGGTGGTCATTCCAACTGGTGGCACTGCCGCCGACCACCATGCGGGATCAACTCCTCCTGGATATAACACGGAGGAAGCGAGTCAGGGTAGACGGAAATGTTTACTCCGGCCTCTCGATGGTCTTTTTACTCTCGTGAGAGAGCGTCGAGTGCATTCGGTCGCCGAGTATGAGGCGTTGAAGAAACTTGCAGCCACGCTCAGTGACGACGAACAACTTCTCGTCGTCCAAAAAACCTTGCGAATCCTCCATATCGCTGAATTCACCGCGCTCGTCGAGTATGCAGAAGTGTTTGTGCCTATCGTGTACAGTGTGTTCTGCGTGATTGCGTACACGTTCCCGAACGGTAGATTTTATACGACATTTGGTGCACTGAGTGGGGCTGAATTCGTCAGTGCGCTTGGGAACGTCATGCTGTACGGATCGCTGGAACTGCTCTCATTTGTCGGACTGGACCTCATCTTGCGCTACAAGTTTCGTGTATCGACGTTTGCGCTGACGGCGTTTGTGCAAGAAACACAGTGGGCTATGGTGCAATCCAAGCTCACGATGTGGATCTTGGTTGTGCCACAATTTGCATTGCAACATTACGGGAGCGACTTCAGCTTCCAGTTCAAGTGGCTCAAACGATGAGACTACTGACAACAAAGAACCCAGAGTCCACATGAACCGACGTTGAAGCCTGGAATCTTGTTCTGACGCAATGGCCTCGCGGGTTGGAGCCGTTCCCGTGCGTGAGTGTGGTAGCAATTCGTTCAACCTCCACGCTCGCAACAAGCCAAACCCATAGAAGGCCGTTGCTCACAATGTATGTAGCCACATCGTGAGACGTCGCAAGTCGCACTTGTTATCAATGTATTGGTCTCAATATCATATCAATAGTTGCACTTCCAGAATCTCTCATTTGCAAGCACCCCATTATTGTTTCACTGGAGTCTTCTTGTTGTGACCAAATCAATCCATTCCATTTATTCTTGAGCCAGTATCTGAAAGCCCAATCGATATTCTGAACCAAAGTCTCCAGTGGGGTATTTCTGGCATCATGGATGGGGAGCCCACAACAAACAAATCGAAAGCACCGCGCGCGCTGCCTTGAGAGGGATCAGGCAGGTCTTCTGCCTCTCCACGAGGCTCTTTGACATGGCAACTGACTCGGCCGCAGCGCACGAATGGACGGCCGTGGCGTCCATGCGGCAGGTGCAACGTCCGTCAACGTCATGTTCCGTACACGGTGGTTCCATGTCCCAGCGAAAGCGCGTGCAGGTTCGCACGACAACGGAAAAGGCAAACAAAAACCTGTATGACCAGCCCGAGGCGACAGAAGATGACGATGGCATGCCGCTCTTCCAGCCCACGCCACTTCCCTCAAAGCAAGAGCGTCCGCGTGCGCAGCAGCTCGACGGGATGAGCCGCGTGGCGTCGCTGCTGGACTCGGCCGAACAAAAGCTGCGCGAACAGCTACTGATCGCAAGCGAGAAGGGCAAGAAGCACGCCGTGTATCTGCTGCTCCACCAGCGCGTCGTCGACCGCAACCGCTGCCGCGGTATGGTGCGTACAAATGCTGGGGATGGAAAAAGGTGGCATGCCTTCGTTCTCACTGGTTTTGTTTGTGGAATCCACACTATTAGCGAGGGTACACGCCGCTTCACCACGCAGCCACCCGCGGCCACCTTGAAGTGCTCCATCTCTTCGTGGATTTCGGCTGGAGTGTCGACTGCTGTAACGACGCACTGGAAACGCCACTCCACCTCGCGAGTTACAGCGGCCACGCTGCGGTCGTGGAGTTTTTGCTGGACAAAGGCGCCGACGCGAACGCGCTGACGGTCGACGGCGAGACGCCGCTGTTCTACGCTGCGCGCAAGAACCACTACCGAGTCGTGCGGCTACTGCTGCGCCGCGAGTGCGACCTCACGATCAAGAACCGGTACGGCGACGTCGCCGAGGACGAGGCCTCGAGTGAGAAGACAATGCAAGAGTTTGCGACGGGCCGTGAAGACCTCGAGCGCCTCTACCGCCGCACCAAGTCGACCGCCGTGGCCGACAAAGGCCGCACCAAACCATCGCCGCGCGTGGCGTTCCGCGGCGAGGTCACGCTCTCCCAGAAACTGCGTGAGGACGTACTGGCGTTCCTGGACCTCACGAGCCTCTGCCGCGCGTCGCAGGTGTGCTACCGCTGGCACCGCGCGAGTGACACGCCGTCGCTTTGGCGCCGCCTGGGCGTGTCGCGATGGGAGCTGCTACTGCAAACGTCGGTGGGCATCGGTGCTGTCGCGCCCATGGCGGTGTTCACCGGCGGGAGCGGACGCCTCCAGCTCCGCACCGCGAGCCTCGTGGGCAGCGTGACCAAGACCAGCAGTTTACGCCGGCCGTCGAGCTGCGACGCGTCCGCCACAGGCGACAGCACCAGCGGGAGCCGCTTTCTCGGCGCGCCGAGGCGGCCGCAGACCGCGCGGAAGCCCGGCCTGCTGTAGGCGCGACGGAAAGCATGCGGTACTGACAAACAGCGCCGCCTTTTCCCTTGTGTTTCCTCTGTGTGTCTGCTCCGCATTTGCCACGGCAAAACCACTTTTTTACAAAAAGACGGGTCATTTACATTTTCCAACGGAGCTCCTCGCTATTCGGCAGCGTCGTGTTTTGGGAAAGTTGTCTGTTCATGTCCCATCTGCAGGAGTCAGCACTGGGTGCTTAGTCAAGTCCACATTCGCACAATACGATGCACAGTTTGATGTGCCACTTTCCCGAAACCCGATGCCACGCGAGTACCAGGGCCTCTCTCACACGGACAGCTCATCCTTCGTCTGGTCGCCTTGTTCCCCTCCCCGAATGAGCTCGCTCGCGGCCGACGCGTCGCGCGGCGACAGCGGCAGCGGCAGCGGCAGTGGATCCTCGCTGGATGAGGTCGTGACGAGCGCGCCCGTGGCCGTGCCGGCGCCGTCGGCCACCCCCACGCCGGCGCCGTCGGCCGGCACGTCGGCGCTCGGAGACGACACGTCGTCGCCGTCGGCGGCCGCGACCGCCGCGCTCTCGACGCTCACGACGTGTATGCGCACGATCGTCACGACCGATCTTCCGTACGCGCGGTGCGTCATGAACTCGGGGCTCTTTGCGCTCAACGAGACGCAGCCGTCGAGCCTGCGCCAGCAGCTCCGGAACTCGTCGACGCAAGAGGGCCTGCTGCTCGCGTTCCTGCGCACGCAGCTGCCCAACGACGAGCTGCTCGCGAGCAGCATCGGCATGTGCCGCCTCCAGTGCACAGCGCCGGCGTTCCACGCGTCGGCGTCGTGCTGCGACGCGACCGCGCGGCTCCGCGCGTGCCAGCTCAGCGACGCGCAGACGCCGGCGCTCGTGGCCTGCAAGAAATCCCTCGACGACAGCCTCGCGTTCTCCAACCAAGAGTGCTCGGCGCTCACGCGGCAAGACGCGGCGCTCGTGGGCGTCACAACCGTCGTCGGCGCGGCGCTCGTGGCCGTGTACGGCACGGTTTTGTACAGAAGACGGCGAGGCGCCAAGAACGACAGCGACCAGCGCAGTACAAGTGTCGTGGACAAGCCCCGGATCGACTTGGACGCGTGGGGCGACCACCCGCTGGCCGCATGGGCGCGCCAGATCGGCGTGCTCGTGTGGAAGAACCTCGTGCTACGCGCGCGGCGGCCGGTCGCACTCTTTTTGGAACAGATCGTACCGCTCTTCTTTGTGTGTGCGCTCGTCGTGCTCGCGAACCTAGACGCAATTTTCGGGCGCGACAAGGAGTCAGTGTACAAGTCGAGTGACGAAGCCGCCTCGGGGCTGGAGAACAAGCTTCTGTGCGTGAACCTCGCGTCCGTGTCGGCCTCGGACCTCGGCGCGCCGACCGGAACGATGCGGTCATTCTACTCGAGCGGACAAAGCGTCATCGGGCTGTTTTTCCTTTTGAGTTTTATCAAGTTTGTGTCGTCTATGACGGCGTCCATGGTCCACGAGAAAGAGATCAAGATGCGTGAGATGATGAAGATTATGGGCGTCTCGAACAGCGCGATGCTCGTCTCGTGGGTTGCGACCAACACGCTGCTGTCGCTGCCCATCGTGCTCGTGCTCGCAGCCATGCTTAAGTACGGGAACGTGTTCCCGACGACGCCCTTCGCGACTGTCGTCTTCGTGTTCTGGTCGCTGAGCCTCGCGATCGTCGCCTTCGCGTACGCGCTCACGCCCTTTTTCCACAAGTCTCGCACGGCCGCGATCTTTTCGGTGCTAGTATGGTTGCTGCTCTTTTTCCCGTTCTTTGACGTGCAGCCGAAGCTCGACGGCAGCAAATACGGCGGCGCGCTGGCGGCCCCGACGGCGTTCGCGCTCGCGATCGACCGACTCCTGCGCGAGGCACAGCTCGGCACAGGCTTCGCGTATTCAATGACAGCGGCAGCGTCCACGACGGCCTTTGATGGTGTAGCCACGGCTGAGGCCATGAGCGTCTTCCTGCTGATTGACACGCTTCTTTTACTCCTTCTTGGGTGGTACTTTGAGCAGGTGCTCCCACAACAGTTTGGCGTGCGAAAGCCGTGGTACTTCCTCTTCCAGTTTGAGTATTGGCGGCCGCACTCAACCAAGTTCAAGATGACGCTCGCCAGTAGCCCCAACATGATCCAGTCACCAAGCTTCTACGCACTCGGAAGCCCACAGCTCGGCGCGAGTGAAACACATTACAACGCCGCGGCCTCCCCGCCGGTCCAATTTGGCCCGGAGGCACCACCGACGACAGTTCTGAACATCCCTGAGGACCGGCGCTCGAGCGTTGCGCTGGTAGAGCCCGTGTCGGCCGAGCTTACAGTCCAGGAACACACGGGTGCGAGTCTACAGCTGCGCGCGCTGACGAAAACGTTCAAGCTCGAGGATGGCGAAGAAAAGCGCGCTGTGGACCAGCTTACGCTGACGTTTTACTCTGGGCAGATCACGTCGCTCCTAGGCCACAACGGTGCCGGCAAGACCACAACAATCTCAATGCTGACCGGCCTATACCCGCCTACATCAGGCGACGCGCTGTTGTTTGGCAGATCACTCCAGCTCGAGAGCGACGCATTCCGAAAGATCATGGGGGTGTGTCCACAGCACGACGTGCTGTTCCCAGAGCTTACCGTGGACGAACACCTGCAGTTTTTTGCGACGATCAAGGGTTTGCGTGGTCACGTCGCCATCGCCCAGTCGATCGACGCTCTCGTTGAGGATGTATGCCTCACTGGATCCAGACATGTGCTGGCGAAAAATCTCTCGGGTGGCCAAAAGCGCAAGCTCAGTGTGGCTCTCGCGCTTACGGGCGACAGCAAGTTAGTCTTTTTCGACGAGCCTACCTCGGGTATGGACCCGTACTCTAGGCGCTTCACGTGGAATATGCTTCGCAAGCAGCGCGAGGGGCGCGTGATCGTGCTCACGACGCACTTCATGGACGAGGCTGACGTGTTGGGCGACCGCATCGCGATCATGGCCGACGGAAAGCTGCGCTGCGTGGGTTCGTCGCTGTTTCTCAAGAACCGGTTCGGCGCCGGGTACAATCTCACGATGATCAAGGCGAGTGATAGGGAAGGCGCCGCCGCATTTCAGGTCGCGGCTGTGGACGCGTTTCTCCAGTCGCATCTCGGAGAAGGCGAGGTGGCACTTGCGAGCGAATCTGGCTCCGAAGTAGTGTTTACACTGTCGGCACGGTCATCCGACCGATTTGCCGCACTCTTCGACGCATTAGACCACGAGATGGAGGCTTTGGGGGTCCGGAACTATGGTATCTCAGTCACGACGCTCGAGGATGTGTTCCTTCGCATCGCCCATGACCGCGATCACGACACAGTTAACCACGATGATGCGCGGGTGGAGCGCGTCACGGTCAAGGAAATCGGTGTCGCGCCTCTCACCTCCACACCGCCTTTTGCCGTACAAGTCAAGACGCAGCTGAATAAACGCTGGTGGATCTCCAAGCGCGATAAAAAAGCGCTCGTCAACGCTGTGGGGATCCCGTTGCTGTTTCTCATTCTTTTAGCTGCGATCCCAGAGATCCAAGTCGCCAGCTTCCTGCCCGATTATGCCACGAGTTTCGCGACGCAGGCCCAGCAGGACGCATGCCCACAGGCTAACATCACTGCCAACTTGCTGGCACCGTCGACCATGGACCGCTGCCTCAAGACAGGCTACGGCTTTTGCTCGCTCGGAATCGTGGACTGTGACGCCGCGGCGTGCTGTGACGCGACCAACTTTCGTAGCCCGTTCTATGCGTGCAGCACGTGTCCGATACCGGCGGGCCAAGCCGTCGCGACCGACCCGTGCTACAGCGCCAAGTGCATGCGGCGCAACGGCGCAAAACTCCAGGTCGCGCTCAACGCCTTTGTCGTCGCGATGATTGTGATGCTGGCGTTCGCGTTCATCCCTGCCGCTGTGATCGCTTTCGTAGTTCGCGAAAAGGACCCGACTCAGGACGCGCGCACTCTTCAGTGGATCTCGGGAATGTCTCTGCCGGCATACTGGACCTCCAACTTTATCCACGACCTCGCCATCATTGCGTCGTCCGTCGCCGTCACTCTCATCATCACACCCACGTCGCGGCGCTCGCTTTCTGGCGCCGACGAGGTCGGTGCACTCGTGCTGCTCGTGGTCACGCACGCGTTGTGTGTGATCCCCATGACGTACCTCTACTCGCGCCGCTTTACAAAGCACGCGAGTGCGCAGACGTCCATGCTCGTTTTCACACTGTCATCGGGCGGGCTGCTTAGCATCTTTTCGTTCCTCTGCCGCGTCGTGGATTTCAACATGACCAAGTCCCTGACATTGTCCGGGCTCGACCGCGACTACCTGCGCTGGCTCTTCCTGCTCTTCCCTGGGTACGCGCTCAACAACGGTATTTACGAAATCGCGACCCGCAAGATCACGCGCGGCTCGCTCTTCGGCGGAAGTCGCAACGCGAACCCACAGGCCTCGTTCTTCGGTCTCTTCAAGGGCTTTGGCAAGAACCCCCGGTGCCCAGCGTGCTGGAATCTCAATACTCCAGGGTGCTGCGTGCGCGGCGGCCTTGATTTTGACGTCTCACTGGCGCCGACGCTGTACATGCTGCTCGAGGCGATCGCGTTCTCAGCACTGGTGTTTTACTTGGAAAAGCGAGCGACACAGGCTGGCAGAAATGGACAGCACGTCCAGCGAGAGACCATGGTTCAGGTGCCCAAACTGGGTGAGGGCTCCGAGGACGACGACGTCGTCGCCGAGCGTATGCGTATCGACCAGATGCCGGAGGGGACCGACGGCGGGAACGCGATCGTGATCCGCCGCCTCCAGCATCAGTACCCGGATGGCCGCGTCGCGGTTCGCAACCTGAGTCTTGCAATCCCACAGGGCGAGTGCTTTGGATACCTTGGCGTGAACGGCGCCGGCAAGTCGACGACCATCAAAGTGCTCACTCGCCAGGTCGTGCCGACATTCGGCGACGTGACGGTCGCAGGACGAGATCTCATGGATGCCACAAGCGACACGACCGGTGTTGTGGGTTACTGCCCACAGTTTGATGCGCTCCACGATCTGCTCACAGTGGAAGAACAGCTTACTCTTTATGCGCGCATCAAGGGGCTTCCGGAAGACCGCGTGGCGCTCGAGGTCGACGACAAGATCCACACGCTCGGGCTCGACGAGTACCGCCATAAGCTCACGCGTGGGCTCAGCGGTGGTAACAAGCGCAAGGTCTCAACTGCGATCGCGCTTCTGGGTGCACCGCCCATTGTGATTCTGGATGAACCGTCCACGGGCATGGATCCCAGCGCGCGCCGCAAGATGTGGAACGTCATTTCACAGACCTGTGCGGCGCACAAGACGAGCGTCGTGCTCACGACCCACAGCATGGAGGAATGCGAGGCGCTGTGCGCGCGTGTGGGCATTCTCGTGCGTGGCGAGCTCCAGTGCCTCGGCAGCGTGCAGCACCTGCGAGACAAGTTTGGTAGTGGCTACACGGTCGACGTCAAGCTCGACAGCGAGCCGAGCCGCACCGAGGTCGCGCAAATGCGGCAGCGCATCCAGCACACACTGGGTGACGAGTCTTGTACCTCGTTGAGTGAGGCACAGGTTGCACGCATCTGCGATGAGTTTGGGAGCGAGGAGCGCCGCGAGCGGCTCTTCCTCTTTGGTGGCGCGGCCGCGGAGGCCGAGCTGTGGCGTGACGGCGCGTCGTTTGTAGCAGGCGAGGGCCGCACAATCTCTATAGACCAGTTGGCGGCGTGGTGGCTTGCCCGCGACCGCCATGACGCGCTTGCGCAGTACTTTCCTGAGCACTTCCCAGGTACGACGATCGTTGAGCAGCACGGCGACCACGTGCGGTTCCACATCCCCAAGCAGCTGCAGCTGGACCACGACAGCGACAATGGTGAGGACGACATTGACACCGTGGAGCTGCGGCCCAAGGCGATTTTTGAGGCGCTCGAGACAGGTCGGCAGGAGCTGTTCATCCAGGAGTACAGCGTGAGCGACACGTCGCTTGAACACATTTTCAACCGCATGGCCGACGACAACGCGCAGGAACATGACCTCGAGCGATTCGAGTTGCCAGAGGAGCGACGCAGCAGCGAGAGCGCATTCGTGTTTGACGGGGAGAGCCCCGGCAGCCCGCCTGTGAGCTGGCCGCATTGACACGACTAAGTTATCAGGAGTTTTTGGAGCTTTGCTGCAAGTATAGTAACGTATAGGTGGTCTACCCGTAATGCAGCGTCACTTAGCTGCCGAGTGCGTGTGTTCCTCTCCTTTGCTCCAGCAAATCACACTAAGCGAAGGATCTGGGGAGATCTGGAGTTGGACAGGTCAACTGGGAGGTGTGCACACCATGGACGGAATGGCCGCCACCAAGGCCGAGTCACGGCACAGTGGTGTGTCATACGCCAGAATGGTCATGGCGTGGGGGAGCCGTTGGACGATGCGCTCTGGAATCGCCGATATGTTGGAGCCTTGGAGCTGTACCTTCTGGAGTGGCGCCGTCGCCAGAACGTCCCACACAGCATCCGAAATGGTGTCGAGCGCGTGGCTGTCCTGGAACGAGAGCGTTTCAAGCTGTGGCCACAACCCGGATTCGCCAAGAAAACCGATCGGGGGTGACGGCATGGCCGTGATGGCCGTGCCTTCGACGACAAGCCTGCGTAGCTGTGTGCTGCGGAAGACCACGGCCGGGAATTGCTGGATGCCACAGCGCACACAGTACCAGCCGCGCAGATGCTTCCAGGTCGTGGCGTTGTCGCTTACACGCAGCATCGTGATGTCCGTGTCCACAAAGAACGCGCTCTCGAACGACTCGCCCCACGTGCCCTTGACGAGTCCGCGGAGCATGCGAGGATCGTCGGCCAGCGTGCTCCTCTCCAGGATGAAATTCTGGAGCACCGGGAAGTTGGGATGCGTGAGCGCAATGTCGACGGGCCAGCTCTCGAGCGACGACTTGCGCACCATGATCGCACGCAGGTTTTGGAACTGGAGCAAGGACGCGTCCATCTCGAGCCGCGGGCAGTCGTCCAGGCTCAGAAACACGAGCGACTCGGCGTGGATGAGCGCAAACGCCGCGTCGAGATCGTCGGCCGCGCCGGCGAACCCCATTTGAGTGCAGTTCAGGAACCACACCGCGCACGCCGGCGTCGAAGCAAACCACGGTGTTAGAGGGTATCGACAGGCACTGTCCCAGACGCGGAACATATCGTCGGACTGGATGACGAAGATCCCCGACGACGCGAACGCGATGCACGCGACGATCAAGCCACCCAGTGAGAGCAAGTGGTGTGCGAACGAAATGATGCGAGCTGTTTTGATGGGCACGAGTTCGTGGGTTTCGCTGCTGGATCGCCTTCGCTGGCGTGGTGCGCCGGTGACCAGGTCCGAAATCATGGTTTTGGTCGAACGCCGATGAAATGGAGACAACGACAGCGACGCCAGCCGCTCCGCCTCCGTGACTTCGCTCCAGGACTGGATGCGCCGAGCGCTCTCGAGCAGCTTCTTCACGCTTCGCAGGCTCAACAGCGAGCTGGTGAACGGCAGCACCGTCAGCATCAGCGCCGACCACGACAGGATCACGATCTGCTCGACCTCCCGCTGGGCGTTCTCGACGGAGCCGAAGCCGTTGGCGAGGAACAATTGGATCGACGATTGCGGGCGGTCGAGGCGTAAGTAGGGCCAGAACATCCACAGGGGCAGCACACAACCCCAGACGAAATCGAGAAAGAAGTCGGTGAATACGACCGCGAAGCGCCGCATCGGCGGATCGTGCGCCAACAACCGCGTCAGGACCGGGTGGACCAGAGCGTTGGCCGCGATCAGTGCCGTGTACGCGTAGTTGATGGCGCGGTGGCTGATGCGACGGCTGATTTGGTCGGCCTGCACGGCCTGGTAGAACAGCTCGATCGTCTCTCGCACGAGCATCGCCTGGTCAAAGTAGTGGCCGCGCACGCCGCATGCGACCCACGCGTGGACGACGCGCCGCCGGAGCTTGTCGAGCCCCATGCCCACGGCGTGGGAGAGAGAAGACCGCAGCAGCCCAGGGACCGCCGAAAGGCTGTGGAGGGACTTTGTGTCGGGCGATGTGACTTGCGCGCTTTGCTGGGCTCGCTCCGGTAGCGCAAAACTCGGTTGGTTGTCCCACAGCGTACCGACCACCATAGTGAAGGACGCCCACGCAAAGAGGACACTGAGTGACGCGTAGACGACGCCAACAAACATGGCGTAGGTGTGAAGGAACGACTGCTGGGGCGTCGTGAGGAAGCACCGTGCGAGGTAGCGGAGCACCGAGTCGGGCGACGACACGTAGGAGAGATAGAGGTAGCTGAAGAACGTGAGCTGGAGAAAGTTGAGCGTTTGAACGACGAGAACGAGCGACCAGATGAATCGCAGGGCGCGGTGGGTGAGGGTCAAGTGGACGAGATGACCACTCTGTGTGCGTGTCGGCGCCGCGGCCGCGGCCAGCCTTCGGGTTGATTGAACAACCGGGGCTGGCGAGGTCCCTTCACGCTGAAGAGATAGCCCCTCTGGTGCCACCGATGCCATCGCGTCCTACGTTGCTTCCCATTCAGCGCCCCGGAACCGGTCAGCACAAATAGAGTGGTGACCTGCGCCCGTCGTCGCGGCCTCAATTGATGTAGCTACGACTGTGGAGTTGACGCGCTAAGCGGCCCAGAAACGCACACATTAAGCACGGGAGATCGACAACCTGTTTCTGGTGCTATCATTAGTGCGCATCTTTCATGGTCGGCCATACCCACCCCAAAGGTGAAGCCAAAACCGGGAGAGACCACGTTCAACGCGGTTGTGGGATTCGCCGACACCGACACTGACATCGGCAATGTCCCAGACACGCGTTTCGCAAGTCCGAGAGGAATTACAGTATTTAAGTGAAATCACTGGGATTATTGGAGTTTAAGTGAATAGGGCGATTCACTTATAAGTGAATACCCTTTTCCTGGTAGTATGCCAGCTCTACAAAGATTATCTTGTCCCAGAAATCTAAGATTGATTATTAGGACAGTTCTAGTCGGAATCAAATGTCGATGTAATATAACGAAGCAAAATTTACACAATTAATTAGTTACTACCGACAATTTATCTGTTTTATAGAGGTACATGTATCAGATTGTGAAAACATGTCTGGAACATCCTACTGTTTTGTTAGTACGGTACTACTATGAGTTTATATAGGCATATGGGTAATGACGTTAAAGCAAAATTGAGTTTTGTTGTGGCGGGTATTCGTTTCTACAGTTACGCTCGGCGAGAGAGTGGCACTTGTGGCTGTTCAAAGCATGGATACGCTTTCGAAGAACGGAGACCTATTGAGATGATAATGCAACGTTTACGGGAGAAAAGACGCAAAATAAACGGGATGCATGTGAGGAAATGTATACAAACGTCAACTGCATTTTTTACGTATTGTCTATCCATCTACCAGGCAGGAAAGCACCACGTTAACGTCGCTCTAGCCATCGAAGCTGGCTCCGCGTCTCGGCACGGCACGGTCTGCTAGATCGGCACCTCGCGACGCTGGGCTCGGTGGCGGTGGCGCACGACACTGCCGGGACCCAGAATTGGCCTCCACGAAGGGGTCGGGGGGTCCCGGCACGATGTGAGCTCCGACTGCTGCCTTGGTGTGTGTGTGCTGCGAAGCAATTATGATAATGGTATGGCTCGGCTAAGCGAGCATGGAGAACGATCTCGCCCTCGTGTCGTTGAGAAAAGTCAGGTCCTTTTCCTGGGAGTTGATCTGGGACGTTTTGGATAGATTGGAGCACTCATGGACCTTTCTGCCGCGTTTCTTGTGGTTGATAGTCATCACCATGGTGGCTATCAACCACAAGAAACGTGGCAGAATCATGGTGATGGCAACCCCCGGCAAGCTGCCGGGGGATACCGATATGGCTACAGTGAAATGACGCTTGCCAGCGGCAAGCGTCATTTCACTGTAGCCATATCGGTATTTATCTAATCTAACAAAAATTAGTTCATGCTTCAAAAGCCCCAAAACAAGCACTACCAGCCCCCCCAATCTCTAGTTTCAGCATAGTGAAACGCATACGATTATCGCCGCTGATCGCGGCGAGGCGCTAAGCGGCGCCCGCTGCGCTGCGCTAGAGCGCTCCCTATTCGCCGACCTCCGCTGCACTCTGGTGGCTCCAAACTAGATAGAACCTCCTCGCGGGTGCATGTACTCCGCGCTACGCGCCGCGCCCCCGACCTCCGCTACGCTCCGGTGGGGCTCCGCTCTCTAAGCGCTCATTTGGGATTCATTTATAAGTGAATCGCCCTATTCACTTAGATTCCAATGATCCCAGTGTTTTTACTTAAATACTGTAATTCCTCCAAGTCCTACAAGGGTTTTCTCGTTCTTCGTCTGACCCCAAAGGGTCGAATATAAACGGAGCGAGACGGCTGTCTGTGTCTGCATCATCCATGGCACTGCAACCGACATCCTGTCGCTCGATGCTCTGCATCACTTCATCGGCGTAGGGGAGCGAAAACAAAGCGGACGGTCGACGCGTGCAAGGAGGGGTCCGAGAGCAGTTAGTCCATGCGACGTGTACCCATCTTGTCTGTTGGAGCTCCTCGTGACGAGGAGCTCCAACAGTCCACGAGGCTCGTGGACTGACACTTCCCCTGCTGTAGTGACATGTAGAGTGCAGATCTCCTATTTCCATCCAATCAAAACGCTTTGAGATCATTGATTGGCTGATCCTGACAAAGGTTCGGCGCTGATCTGTTGACCTTTCTACCAGCCGTTTCGCTCGAATCTAGTACAGAGTGATGGTCCTTCATTCTTTCTTTGGGCGACGGCGGCTTATCGGATAACGATGATTCCCGAAGCGACGGCCTGCAACGCCCATCGACGCAACTGACACGCGCACGTGGGTGCCCCCAATCAGCCAGTTGACCCAGATTCGCTCCCCCCACTCGGCGATTTCCCCACGCGAACGTGACGACGAAGCATGGCGCTGCCCTGGACCGACGAGCTCCACCTGTACCCGACGACGCGCACGCTCGCGGCCGTGTGGCTGGGCTGCGTCGCCACGCACGTCGCACTGCGGCTCGTGTGGCTGGGCGTCGCGGTCCAGCGCAAAGCCAAAGTGGATGCGTGGGCGCGGCCGCGCGGCTGGGCGCCCTGGGCGGTGTGCGAGGATGGCGCGACGCCGCGCTTGCTCTGGTTGACCATGCGCGCCGGGCTCCACCGCGCGACGCTATGGAAGCGCGTGACGCGGCGCGCGGCGATCGCGACGCTCGCGGTCGCGACTGTGATCGTGGCCATCAACTCGACCTTGCTGTACTTCCGTACGGGCTCGTGGGTGCAGCAACCGTACGCGTGGTACTCCCTCCAAGCGACCGGGGAGCGCGTGTTTAGCAAGAGCCTGTCGTTGCCCTCGACGATCCTGGATTCGTGTCTCGCCACCACCAAACCAGTTGGCGCTACGCTGCTCACTTTGGACGAGGTGCTTTCCTCGTCAGTCACCACAGACTCGACCGCGACTATGACCGTATATGTTGTGCCTTATGGCCCGGGTGGAATCGTGGAGATCTCGCCGGCGCAAGCCACTTCAAATGCTTCGCTCGACGAACCACACCACACGACCCTCCGTCAGACCATCAAGCAGCATACCGATTACAACCGCATCGTGCCCGTGGATGCGCTGACCATGTTCCCGTACGTGTGGCACAGCATGCTCGGCGGTGAGTTCAGCCACAAGATCCGTTCGGGCTCGATCTGGGAGCGACATGTAGATGGCGCTCGCCTAAAATACGAGCTCGTGCAAGACCAAGAGCAGCTCGACAAACTCGAGGCCGGCAGTAACGTGTTCGCTATCGTTCAAGGCATGGCGAGTGTGCTCCCACTTGCGGACGCGCTACCTGCCGGGTCCAAGCTCGGCTACATCGCGCTATCCAAGGAGGACTGCAACAACCCACACGCTGAAAGCTACAAAAACCACCCGGTCATTCGTTTCGGGCTGTTCCCATACGGTGACTGTTCGATCGTGGACAATGACCGGTTCTCTGTGATCCCACTCGGCCCGAGCTTCGAGCACGGGTACCCGATCAACACACACAAGACCCATATCCCGTCTGTGGTGGAGCGCTCGCAACTGCTCAATCTTATGGTGAGCTGGACCGTTGAGAAGCCCACGCGCATCCAAGCAATGATCGCCGCACTCGATGTATGTGGATCGTCTCTAGCCGTCGGTCGTGGCTGTGTCGTCGAGCACAACGATCTCGCCTTCAAGGTGCTCCAGAAGATCGACACGACGCTGGGCCTTGACCTGCGTTGGGCGCTGTCGTCCGCGCCGGACGCGTACGTCGAGAATCTGAAGCAGTCAGTTTTCACGCTCTGCCCGTTCGGAAAGAACCCGGAGCAGTACCGTATCTGGGAGGCGCTCGCAGCGGGCTCGATCCCCATCGTGGAAGACATGCCCGGCGACGACATTACCAGTTTCACGCCGGGCAACTTCCTCCACCCGTCGTACCCGTCCACGTGGAAGTGCCGTCCGGATGCTGACATCCATAGCTTCCTCAAGCACAAGCAGGCACCGGTCGTGTTTGTGAGCGACTGGAAGCGTGATCTGCCGCGCGTCATCCGGCACTACACGGTTGACCACCCGGAGCAGCTCATAGAGCTCCAGGCGCGCGCCCAGCAGTGGTACCGCGACATGGGCGAGCACCTCCAGGCCGATCTCGTGGCCAAGTCGCTCCGTCATTTCGCATAATCCTCTCATAACTATGGTATCTTATCTATCTGAATGCCCATCGCAAAACTTGTCGCAACAGCGCAAATGGCTTCCTCCCATCTTCCCACCAAATTCTCCAAATGGTTGATGAGCTTCCCGCACATGTCGACAAACACTCTTCCGCATATGTAGCCATGTTAGCAGTAGGTACGCATTTCACGACCAACCGTACTTAGCAGGAGAGCCGCCGCGTATCTAGCCGAGACGCTACAGTCCACGTCTATGTGGCCCAGGATTTGTGTGGCCCGCGCCCCGAATAAAGCGAGCATCAACTCTGTGGACAAGAGCGCATTCCCCCCAGGCAAGTATGGTGCTGCGCGCGGTGACCAAGATGACGACGCTGTCGGCGGCGCGGCCGCAGCTGGCCAAGCGCTTCGCGTCGACGGCTGCGGCGGCCGCGGCCTCGAGCGACGCCGTGCCCCGCTACGACGTCGTGGTGGTCGGCGGCGGCATCGTCGGCTCGGCGCTCGCGTGCCAGCTCAAGAGCAACCCGGTGTTCAAGGGCAAGAAGGTCGCGGTGATCGAGACGGCGCCGCCGGCGCCCGCGGGCCCCGTCGAGGAGGACTCGCCTGACCTGCGCGTGTTCACGATCACGCCGGCGTCGCGCCAGCTCTTTGAGCAGGCCAAGGTCTGGGACAAGATGCCAGACGCGCACAAGGCCTCGTTCCAGGACATGCAGGTGTGGGACGCCATGGGCGACGGCTTCATCCGCTTCGACGCCAAGAAGGCCGGTCGCGAGCAGCTCGGCCACGTCATCGAGAGCAAGGTGCTCGTGCGCGCGCTCCATGACCGCATGAACGAGCTCGCCGCGGACGAGTCGGACCCGGCGCCGCTGCAGCTCTACTGCCCGGCCAAGGTCAAGCACTTCCAGCGCCCGAACGACGTGTCGTACATCTCGGAGATCACGCTCGAGGACGGCACGCGCATGAGCGCGGACCTCGTGGTCGCGGCCGACGGCGCCAACTCCATCATCCGTACGCTCACGGCGCTCGGCACGTGGGGCTGGGACTACGACCAGCAGGCCGTCGTGGCCACAGTCAAGACGGACGCGGTCAACACCACGGCGTGGCAGCGCTTCTTCCCGACTGGCCCGCTCGCGCTGCTGCCCATGCGCGATGGCTACAGCTCGATTGTCTGGTCGTGCACGCAGGAGATGGCCGAGGAGCTCACGGCGCTGAGCCCGGAAGAGTTTGTCGCGCGCCTGAACGAGGCGCTGTTCTCGCCCTCGTCGACGCCCGTGCCGCCGGAGTTCCCCGGCCTGCCGGTGCTTACGGAGCTCGTCAAGGGCGTGAACCACGCCGTCAACACGGTCATGGCCGCCGCCGCGCTCACGGACCCGTTCGTGGCGCCGCCCAAGCCCGTCGAGGTCGTGGGCCGCCGCTTCGCGTTCCCGCTCAAGCTCAAGCACGCCGTGTCGTACGTCAAGCCGGGCGTCGCGCTCGTCGGCGACTCGGCCCACACGATCCACCCGCTCGCGGGCCAGGGCCTGAACCTCGGTCTCGCGGACGTGTCGTCGCTCGCGAACCTGCTCGTCGACGGCGTCAAGAGCGGCGAGAACCTCTCGAGCGAGTTTTTCCTGGCGCAGTACGAGGCCGACCGCAAGCGCGCCAACATCTCCATGGCGCTGGCCATGGACGGCTTCAAGCGCCTGTTTGGCCCGACTCCCGACGCCGTCGGCGTTGCGCGCAACGTCGGCATGGGTACGCTCAACGCCGTCGAGCCGCTCAAGCACCAGATCATGCGATACGCCATGGGATTGTAAAAGAAGCCGTGCTGCTAGTCGTAGAGTGGCTTTTGTCAGGCATCAGGAAGCAACAAATAAAGACAAAAAAACACCACGTATACCCCCATACCAATAATGGTGGTTATCAACGCGACGCCTCGGTGGCGGACGGGAAGAGGTAGCTGTTGACTTGCGTGAGCGGGATGTCGGAGAAGACGGGTGTCTCGGCCTCGGCGTGCGCGTCCAGCGCGGCATCCTGCAGAAACACCGAGTGGGCGTCTTTTGTGGGCGAGTTGTCAGACACACACACACACACAGAGCGAAGGTCAGTTCTGACGACACGGTCTCAGCGTAGTCTCGGCGAGGCGCGTACCGAGCACAGTCGCGTACGAATCAAGCGTCGGCGTCCACTTCATGTTGACGGCCTTGTACAGCACAATGGAGAAGAGGTAGCTCATGACAATCATGGCTGGCACGGCCACGGCCCAATGCTTGGACGGCATGTACGTGAGCCCGTAGGAGCGCAGCGTCGCGTCGGGCAGGTACGCCCACATGAGAAAGAGCACTGCGTGGTGGAATAGATTGAGTGGACGTGCCATGGAGAGCGTTTCGAGGGGAACGCACCGTAGAGCAGCGTGGACGCGAGCCAGCCGGCAAAGCCAAAGATCTCCATCTTCATGGCGTTGAGCCGCTGGAGTTCCTGGAACGACAGCGTCGTGGGCGTCGAGCTCGACAGCGAGCGCTTGCGCGTGAGCGTCCCATGTGCGGGTGTCGGTCCCGTCGCGGTCGCATCTCCTTGCGGTGTCGCTTGCGTGGCGTGTTTCCGCGGCATTATTTTGTTTTTGTTTTTGGAATTTTGGGAAGTCACTGGGGAGCTCTTCGCTTTCCTCTCAAAAGTGACATCTGACGTGTGGTATCGCGCGGATCTCCATCGGGATGGAAGTGGTGGCTCGCCACTTCCGTCCCGGTGGCTGGCGGGGTGAAAGCAAACGCCTCGTCGCGATGTGTACAATGCTCATAGCGATTACATTTTCATTAGAAACCTGCTCCTTCACTTGGGAGAGCGAAATACCACGGCGCCCTCGAAGAGCGCGAAAACTGCATTGGCTGGGGCGAGAGATCGAGAGAGGGGAAGACACGGAAGATGAAGCGTAGAACTGGTACAGACACAACCCGATATGAAAAGGCCGAGGAGCGATCGTCGACCGACGAGACGACGAGCGAACCGATCGCCGCGGAGAGAATTGACGACGAGGCGACCGATCTTCCCGCGCAAGAGACAGACCCTGTCAACGACAACAGTGTGTGTGCACGTTGAGGCTGTCTGTCTGTCTCTGCCGGGGAGCCACCTCCGCGTTAGATGAAGAGCCGAGGGGACGAGACCTTGCCGGATGAGGTCGAGGGCGACGGCGATCCGGAGCCGATGATCTTGCCGCACGAGACGATCAGCGACTCGCCCGAGCCGGTAACATCCGTCGGGGACGAGGACATCTCCGGAAGCCCAAAGTCGAGGCTCGGCAGGTCGAAGCTACCGTCCTTGCTATATGTGTCGCTGTCGTCGCCCAGGATACAGTCAGTCGTGTAGTCCCAAGCCCACTACAAGCAGCAAACAAAGTCAGTCCGTGAGGCTCTACACGCGGGCGGGAGGGAACATGCATCCTGGCTAAACTATTCTATTCTATTCGGCGTCTATGAGCGTCAACACACCTCTTCATACTTGCGGGTGTCGTACGAGTCCATCTCGTCCATGGCGAACGCGCTGCGGCGTTCGTCGTCGGCAGGCACGGGCGTCGTGCGGTTCGTGTAGTAATAATACTCGGCCGGGTTGCCTTCGTCGTCGTCCTCTTCCAGCATCTCGTCATCTTCGTCCTCGATGACGACCGGCTCGTCCTGGTCCTGCGGGAGATGGTAGCCGGCGAGCCCGCCCTGGGACAGCAGCAGCTCGTCTTCTTCGTCGAGGTCCATGATCGCTTCCTCGCCCAGACCAAACTGATACAGCAGGTCGTACTCGTTCGACTCCCATCGCTCGCGGTTCACGCGCATGGAGTAGCGCTCGACTTCGCTCATGATCGCGAGCGAGTGGCCGGCGGCCTCGAGCATGTCGACGCGCTCTTCCGGTTCCAGGTACCCGTGCTCCATGTACTCTTGGCGGTTCACGCGGCTGCAGAAGACACACACACAAAAACATTAGCGTATCGTCACGCGTTGTTGGAGAGAACCGGTCGGCCACGTACTGTAGCAGGCGCTCGCCCTCGAGCGAGTCCAATCGGCGGCGCATGCGGCGGCGCACCGTGCTCGAGAGCCCGACGGGCACGCCGTCCGACGCCACGGTCGCGGTCCACAGCGTGGGCTCAAACTCGATCACGTCGGCCGTGGAGAATGCGATGTGGCGGTCCGACTTGCTGATGGGTGTAAGCTCCGTCGGCGCGTCGGTCATGGCCTCGGCGTCGTCCTCGCACTGGTTGTCCTCGGGCTGCGCCGGCGCGGAGGTCTCGGTCTGGTTGTCCTCGGCGGGCGCCTGGCTCTTGAGGTCGTTGGACGCGAGTGCGTGGGCGTCGACGATCGCCATGGTGTCGTCCGCGAGCGAGAACTGCGTCATGGTGTGTGTGTGGGTGGGTGGAGGAAGACTAATAGATATCTAAGATGGCTACACTACTCTAATCTAGCGAACGGATCTTCTCGGTGGCCAATGTTGTCATCCAACAAAGAGCGCCGAAGAAGAAGCTCGGCGGGGAGAAAGGAGAGAGGGGATATACCCAAATGCCACCAAGTGGGCAAGTCTCGAAATGAGCCGAACTCCAAACCCCACCCACGCCCACCCCAACACAAAGCGCCAACGTTGGTGTGCAAAAAAAGTTGGCACTCAATTTCTCTGCCTCTTCTGCCCTCCCGGAATTTATTTCCTCTGCCTCTCGCTTTTTTTCCTCCTGGGATCCCGTTTTGGTTCTGTTTGGTTGGGGCCTGTTATTTTGCATGAAAAATTCCCCTGCAGCTGGATGTTTTGACCCGCGAGGAAAGGGGTCGCCCTGTCGCTCCGAGAAGTGACTCCATACAAATCCCAAGAACGAGTATTCCCTACCCCTGTTCCAGACAGTTGGTGGCGCGGCGACGTTGCGGCATTGTAGGGGTTTCAGCCAATCACACAGCAAAAAAGAACCCCTTGGGGCGGTGCAACGCGACAACCCAGAGCGACGAAGTGAGCCGGAGACCCAGGACCGAACTTAGCTGTTTCAACGGCGAACGAGGAAGGAGCACGGCGACCACCCTAGTACTGATTTAGCACATAGATTGGGTAATGCTAAGTTCGGTTTCTGGGAAGCGCCCACCGTCACATGGCTACATTTTTGGCCATCCCGTTTCCATGAGAGCAGACGAAGGAGACCTCCACCTGCTTGAACCATATATGCGTCCAAAAAAACCGCTTCCTTTCCATGCAACAGCTGGGTCTCGTGATCAACCAAAGAGCTCACATTACTTCTCGAAAAGCATGCTGCTGCCCGTGTATCCACTACGAGGCCTCGACGGTGGCGTCTCGATCGACCTCAAGCACGAAAATGGCGTCCGTGAGCACGTAGTAGGGCTGCTGCATGTCGCCGCGGCACAGATACGGCACGCGGCTGAAGCGCACGAGCGTGAAGCCGGCCGGCAGCAACACGTTGTTGAGCAGCAGCGACGCCGCGGCCTCGAACGACGCGCCTTCGATGCAGAGCCCGCCCTTCATGGGCAGGATCTCGCTCGGTTCTTCACGGCGCGTGCCAACTTCGACAAACGCATAGAACGGGAGCACCACGGCCAGCAGAAACAGGCCCTGTCACACGAATCCAAAACCAATTAAGCAGCCGTCCGGACTCATCACCACTACCCATGGAATGGAATGGGAGAACCGAACAATCCCAAACTAGCCGTGACGTACGTTCTCAGGATGCAGCATGCTTCGAATCTGCCGCAGCATGGTCAGGGGCTTGTCGGCACGGTCGAGTACGTTCATGAGACTGTGCAGTCCACGTCAACGATCAGAGTCGGAAATCACACGGGAAGGCCACCATCCTGTGAAGGGTCCCAACCTAATGATATTGTATGGTGCGCCGTCGAGCACGTGTGGAATGTCGAGATCGCAAGTCTCCACAGCATTGAAGCCCATGCGGTTGAGGTTCTTGACCATGGGCGGAGAGACTTCGGTAGTGCGCACGCGGTCCACGAGCGACGCAATGGAGGCCGTGACGTTGCCGTCGCCAGCTCCGATATCGAGGAGCGTGCCGCCGACAGGCTCGTCGCGGCGAAGTAGCCGCTGGATTTGCGCCTTGGAAAGCACAAACATTTGGCCGCCTACATCGCACCATCCGTGTCAACCGATCGCATAGCAGAATACATATTGGTGCCGTGGCTGGAGGAGACACACGTACGCCCTATCATGCCGTTGGCGTCCGTGAGCGAATAGAACATTCCCAGCACGCTCGAGGCGATCGACTCGAAGATGCTGCCGCCCGTACAGGTCTGTCGCACATTCTTTCGTGAGCACCCTCCAGGGACCACCGAAGCGTCGCCCACGCACCTCAAGGAACGCCTGCGTCTCGGTGTCACAGTCCAGCTCCACGAACGCCTTCTGGAGCGCTGGATCACTACATGGGGGGTGGTTACCAAAGCGCCATTTTTTGTTGTGTGTGAGTCACCCGCGCACCGGTCCAATCGATCCGATCAAACGCATGTGCGACTCACAGACGCTCGACGTTCACTTTGTACACGAGTGGAGGTCCGCTCACGCCGCCCGCGCGCGCCTGCCGCGCGGCGCCACGCACCCAGCTCTTCATGACGGTCGCGTCCAAGTGATCCACGCGCCTTTGGAGCTGCTGGATTGTCGTATCCGGATCGAAATGTATACCATCCGGATACAGTATACACCATACCAGTGACACATGGCTACACTCTGCCCATGAGATCTTGAACAGAACAAAGCTCTCTCCGAAAAGCATCGTGTTTGTTGGACTCTTTCGTCGTTCCAATGCTCACTTCGTACGCTACGAGTTGGTGCTCAGGGCGCGCGACGGCTTGGGTTTGTGGGGCGTGATCTTATGCATTGGGCTGTGGGCTTTGAGCGCGTTGTACGGCGCCCCGTGGGCGACGCGCCGACGGCGACGCGCGACCGCGCACACGACGCTGTAGGCCACGACCAGCGCGACAACCGCCATGGCGAGATGCAGCAGAAGCAGTGAGTGGAGATCAGCTGAGAGCGCCGTGGGCGTCCGCTCGCGTACACACTGCGCGAACGCCGTCTGCGTTGGCCACCAACTAAGTGAACACAGCGTGCGAGCGCGACACGACGTGCTGTCACACGGCGGCAAGTTGTACGACCGCGCCTTCATGTTCCAGTAGTACTCGGTCAGGGTGGACGACGCCGTGCTTTCCATGCGGGACCGAAGCTTTGTGAGCTCGTGCGTGGAGAGCGACGACAATCCGTACGCGCTGCTGGCTTGAAAAAGCGCTCTCCACTCGAACGGGCGGCCCTCGACCCAGTCGGTTGAATGGATCGTGAAGTCGAGAACTTCGTACGAGTCGGCGTCGTATGCCCACACTGTGAACGATGGGTTGTTGCCATACTTTGGTGACACAGCGCCAGTTGTGAATAGAGGAGGTAGAGGCAAATCGTGCAGTAGCTCGTCGGACTCGATGGGCGGAATGCGAAACTCCATACTGTGAACGTGGCCAAAGAACTGCGCCTTGATGACGTCCCGATACGAACTGATGATCGACCTATAGCTACGAATGTAGTGCTCATGCCACATGACGTTCGTGCGGTTCGAGTCCACGATCGGTGGGATATGGCCAGCGATGAACGCTATACGCGAGGTCTCACGAAGGCTGAGAAGCGTAGCATCGAGCCATGCGAATTGACCGAACGGATCTTCCAGATGCGACGTGTCGGGGAAATGTGATGGCTGCAAATGAAAACGACAGGGAGATCGTCAGTCTAGTAGCCTCGTTTGGTGAAGTCTCATCACGCGTACCGAGTATGGCACCGTGTTGAGCGTGAGAATAGTGAGTTTGTCATCGATGTCGTACTGCAAGTACCCGCGTCGTTCGAATCGTTTGGAGTCTGCCGTCGATATCGACGACGCCCACACAGGCGAGACGACGGAAAGCGCAGCGTTTGTCACGGTAGTTGCCATCGGATCGGTCACGTCCATGGCGTAGCTCAAGTCTGTCACAGACAGTCGAAGAGACACAGTAAGACACAGGCTTCGACATTGTGGGTGGCTCCTGCACGTACTGCTGTCGGAGTTGCCCGTAATCGCGGTCACATGGATCGGCTTTTTGGTCGAGCCCGTGGGAAACACCGACTCGAGCATACGCACGTTTGTCTCAACAACCTTGCGGATATACTCATTCGAGAATCCGTCGCCATGGGTCACGTGGTCGCCCGTGTAAAGCACTACATCCGGCTGGGCCACGATGCGCGACGCGTATGTGAGCGCCGCTTCTAATAAATTCAACGGTGTGTCCGACCCATAGCGGGGCCTCTTCAACGAGATCTGTGAGTCGTCTAGGCTCGTCGAGAGGTTGAGGTGGACGTCCGAGAAGTGGACGATACGGCGCACCCCAGCGTGGGCCTTGGGGGCACCCGCCATCGCCGCACCGAGAGCGACCAGTAGCACTCGACGTAGCGCCGCCATCCCTCCTCCCGAAACGCGAATGCACAGCGTGGACACGTCAGAAACGCAGCTCCTACATAAAACACAAAGCACAGGAGTTTCAGCGTCGTGAGTGGCTGGGTGGGTGTCGTTTCGGTTCAGAATGTATTTCCAGCACTCTGCTTCTCGAACTGACCATTCGTCGACAGCCAAGTGGTATGCAGAACATCTTTTACTCGTCGAGATCAATCTCGTTGGGGTCTTCTAGTGCGGCAGCTGCGGTCTCCTGCGGTGCGGCGCTTCCAGCTGGGCCTTGCTGGGTCTCCTGCTCCTCGTCGTCGTCGTCCAGATCAATCGCGTTCGGGTCCTCCACTTGGATCGCTGCACCGCCGACAGTCGCACCTGAGTACGGCGTCGTTACAATGTGCGGCAGCTTGAGCATCTCGAGCAGCAGATCGGTCTGCGGGTTGCCCACGGCGGGTGGCGCGGCCCACGTGTGTTCTTCCCCGTAGGCCGGCGCGGTCTTGACAAAATCCGAGATCCACTCGCCGACGTCTTTGTTCAGCGCTTTCTCACGGACAAACTCGGCGGCGCGGTCACGCACCCACTGCACGTCCTGGTCGTCGATCGGGAGCTCCTCCTGCGGCACCCGTGGCGCGTACCGCTCGGACGACACCAAGTGGTGGGTCGCCCGTAGGATCGCGAGCCACTCGTAGTCCATACACACCTTGAGCGGCGCACGTGGCGCGTCACCTTCCGTAGCCCGTTCGTCGTCGGCGGGCGTCGGGATGTCGAGCACCTGCAGGAACTCTCGGTGCGGGAGGCACTTGTCCAGCGCCAAAAACTTGGTCATCTCGGGCGTGGCCGCCGCCGCTGGTGCCGCCTTGGCACCGTCTTCTCCACCAACGTCGGGTTTTCCTGTCGTGGTCTCGGCGCTGGTTGTTGCCGTGGCACTACTGCCGTTGCTTGCCTGGTGGTGGACGACGGCGGCAAACTTGACGTGCAAGTGCGCGGCGAACCAGTGCGCCGGCCGCAGCTGGAACAGCAACAGCTCACCGGCGGGGCTGCCGAGCGCGTTGTTCTGGATCTCGTCGCGGAAAAACGGCTTTTTGCGCAGCAGCGCGGCCACGTCGCCGTACTGCTCGATGCCGCGCGGCCAGTCGTGCGAGAGAAACACGTCGAGCTTTGTCGGGTCTGTCCGCTGCAAGTGCGAGAGCTGGAACACTTCGACCTCGCGGACGTGGTAGATGCTGCGCATGGTGCCGTTGTCGAACGGCTCGCGCTCGAAGCGGCCGGCCGCGTAGTCCTGTGGCTTGAAGATGCCCGAGAGCCCCGCGAGGCGCAGCCCGCCGACCGAGACGCAGCCGGCCGCGCCCACGTAAAACATGTCGGGCGCGACCCAGCCGCCGTAGTGGAGATCGTGGAGGTAGCTCGAGGCCTCGTGGTTGCCGCCCACAAAGACCGTGAGCACGGGCACGCGCTTGGCGCCGCTGTAGTACTGGTGGAACGCGTGCATCGCGCGGTACTTGGGCGGACACGCGAGCGTCTCGAGGTCGCGCGTGTTGCGCATACACTCAAAGTCGCCGCAGCACAGCAACAGCTCGATGGGCCGCAACGGATCCATTTCGTTGATGAACTGGACGGTCGCGTAGATGTCGTCCAGCATGCCATGCGCGCAGCCCACGACCGCGACGCGCACCATGGCGGCTTGCGGGGGACAGGGGAATTCGGGTGGAAATGGAAAGGAGGCGCGAGTACTGTGGATCCTCTGCTATTATTACTGGCAAAGGTATCAGATACCACAGTCAGAATGTAGCCATTTTCACTGCGTGAGTGAAGCCATGTGGGGCGGCACCCCCTCCCCCCGAGAGAGGTAGCATCAACTTGGAGGACAGGCCGCAAGTGCGGTGGGTTCAGTCCGGAGCGATTGCCTTTCTAGTGGATCTCCGTTCCAGCATGGTGAGCGAACACAACGACAGAAAAAGGTAATTTGGTTTTTGTGGGAGGATGGGGACAAAACTATTTTATGCAGAGCCC
>JAADVT010001050.1:0-10666 GCA_023335895.1 Pythium rishiriense
CCCCCCCCCCCCCCCCCCCCCCCCCCCCCCCCCCGCTTTGCGTCGGCGTGTCGAGACGGCCGAGTTGAATTTGCCGGTTTTTCCGTCAGCTCTTTGTCCGCAACAAAGGCCCGGGGAGGTCGTGTGAAGGTAGCGGTATACACGCTGTTCGCGTATAGTGTAACCTTTTCGTAACCAGTCCCGTCCTTCAACCGCCGAGAGGTCGCAAGGATAAGGAGAGACAATGGACGTGGCGGCGCCGGACGAGCAACGCACGGCCCACCACGTGCGCCGCCTGCGCGCGAGCATCCGCGACCTACACAACGGTACCGTGGTCCATCCTCCTCCTCCTCCTCCTCCTCCTTCTCCTCCACGGGGGTGCTCACGGCGGCGTGTGCCTCCCCAGCGCTCGGCGTGTACGCCAAGGCCGCGCGCGCACCGCGACCGCCACGCCGCGCAATCTCGAGCGACACGCCCGCAGCCGACGACCCACGCAGCCGCATCGATGCCAACAACGACCGCGGCGCCGTCCAGCGCATCGAGGTTTGGTGGTGGTTCTATAGCGTTTGGACAGAGGAGGTGAGCGCCGCGACGGACTGACGAGTGTCCCTCACAACCGCAGCGTCTTCAAGCCGTCGGCGCGGCCGTGCTGGGGCTCGAGGGCGTCGGCACGCTGGTCGCCGATGCGCTGTGTCGCTAGTAAGCACTGGTGGCACGGCTTGGTAGCATGTGGTTGTGTAGAGCACTGAGTCGGCGGTGGTATGGATTTCCCCAGCGGTGTGAAGCGGCTGGTCGTGGGCGACCCGCGCGAGCGCGCGCTCGGCGACCTCGACTTTATGGGCAGCTACGTGCAGGACGTGGGCGCGACCCGCGAGCGCCACATCGCGGCCGTCGCGCGGCGACTGGACCCGGAGATCCACGTGCACGCGCTCGACGTGCCGCTCACGGACACCGCGCGGGTCGTCGAGTCGCTGCGCTTGCTGCTCGCTCTCCCCGAACCAGCGGGTCCCAAGCGATGTGGCGACGGCAGCGATGCGTCGGAGAGCGGCAGCTCCGCGGACGACAGTCAAGCGTCCGACGCGAGCGACGCGAGTGACGTCGATGTCGACGAGAACGACCATAACCGCAATCGTCGCGAGCGGAGACGCCGCCGCGGGTCCCACACAGACCCCGCCAACGACCGTGGCGACGATGAGCTGTGCTTTTCTGTCGTGTTTCTCTGCGGCGCATTCCCGGAGCTCGCGATGGCGCTGAATGAGCTGTGTTGTGAGTTTGGCGTGCAGCTCGTGTACGTGTCCATGGGCCGCGAGGGGCTATCGGGCGACGCGCTCTCGGTCGTGCCCGGGCGGTCGGCGTGTCTCCAGTGCCTTGAGAAGCGCAAGATGCTCAAGCTCCGTGGCGTGGGTACCCACGACAACGGTTCTGCAGAGAATGCCTACAGCGTCGGGCTGCCCACGACCGAGTGCGTGCTCGCGGGCATCGCGGTGCAGCACGCGTTCACGTACGTTGGTGTGGTAAAGTAGTAGCATTCGGTCCTGTGCTCTAACGAGTGTGTATGCGTGAGCCTCACAGCCACTTGCTCGGCGCGGGGCCGATCTGCTCACGAGTCGAGTACGATGGGTTCCGAGAGGAGTTTGACCGCAGTGGCTTTGTCGCGCCCGTCCATCTCTGTCCGAGCGCCAACTGCCGCCAGCAGCAGCACCAACACCCTCTCCAGCGACCGCCGCCCACGGCCTCGAGTGGAAGCGGTGGTGCACCGCCTCCGAGCACCGCTGGCTGAATGGCCAAGACTCAACAACACACGGAAATAAACTCGTTGTATTCCAATGATCGACTACGACACGCTGCGGCGTGCACTTTACTGAGACCGCGCGCAGGAGCCACAGTCCCCGAGCGATTTGGTCTCGTTGCCACTCGCGGCCGTGAGCTCGATCGTGCCGCCACTTGGCGCCGCGCCGTTCGTGCTCGCCGCGAGACCGCTTTGCATGCCACGCGCGAGCGCCGTCGCGTGGATGTGGAGCAGCAGCGTGCTCAGCGCGTCCCCGATCTTCTGGCCGTCCCACTTGAAGGCCTCGGTGTTGCGCTTGGCCGTGGTCCGCGCAAACAGCGTGCCGTGGGCCTCGCAGAACGCGCGCACGTCGGCCTCCTGTACGAACGGCTTGCCGCGCGCCGCACTGCGGCCCTCGTGCAGCTGGTCGATCTTGTTCTCGACGACCATGATGGCCTTGAGCGAGTCGCCCGCGGTCTCACGCAGTGTCTTGAGCCACTCGCCGAGCTTCTCAAACGAGTCGGGCTCGGCCACGTCGTACACGAGCAGCGCGCCGTCGGCGCGGCGGTAGTGCGACCGCGTGATCGCGCGGTAGCGCTCCTGGCCGGCCGTGTCCCAGATCCGCGCTTGGAGTTTCTGTGGTGACATGAGAGTTTTCGATCAGTGACCACTCAAGAGTTGGCGTTCATGTCCGAGCACGTACCTTGCCGCTCGACATGTCTGGGTCAGGCGTCTCAAAGCTGCCAAACTCGGCCTCGAGCGTGGTTTGGCGGCGCTCAATGTAGGCGCCGTCACCGTGGACGCCGACTGCCAGGACGCTGCTCTTGCCAACACCCGTCGTGCCAAGGAGGATGATCTTGTACACGTGGCTCGCCGGCGACAGCGGTGCTGCCGCCACGGGCTCGGCCGCTCCTACACTCGAGGTCTTGCCCGAGCGATTCGCAGCCGGGGACGGCACACCGACGGCGCCAACGAACGCTTTGGTTGCAGAAGGGGACTTGGGCGTGCGCGCGCTATCGACCAGCGTCGGAGCTGGATCGAGGTCCAGCTGGAGCGCGTCGCGCAGCTCGTGGGGCGTCACGACGCCGGCCTCGACGTCGACGAACCGCAGCGTCACGGGCCGCGCCGCGGTCTGGAGACTATGGATTACTTGGTCGCACGGCATGTCGATGAGATGCGTGTCGTTGATGTGGGTCACGTATAGCCCCGCCCGCAGTTCGCTACAGGAGACCCCCGAAAATGTCAGTCACGTGCCACCAACGATACCACGAAGACGTGTACCCACAGGTGCTCCTGTCCCGGCTTGAGCGACGCGTTGTACTGCTGTGCGGGGCCTGCTCCATTGGGCGTCTACGGACAAGAGAGAACATGACGTTACAGATGTGCTATGGGGACTCCGGCGCCTATGGTTCGCGCACCTTGTTGAGCTCCAGCACGCGCACACTGTAGACGCCGTTGCCCGTGTCTGGGAACTGCGCCGCGTGGAAGCGCAGACCGAATTTCTCGGCGACAAACTGCACGCGGAACGCGATCTTCCATGGCAGGTCTACGCGGTTCAATATCGCCCGACAAGGACATCTCAGTCACATGGGTACACGAGGTAAACAACAATGGGGCCCCGCACACTGGTCCTGGTCGTCCCCCGCGGCCGCGTGGAGCGAGCCGCGCGGCGACCGCAGCACTGGCGCGCCGTCGGCCATAGTCGCGTGAGGTTTTGGTGTGAAGCCCACGCGACGACTCTTCAAGATCCACTCCCACTCCATCGGACGCGTGGACCACACACCAACCCAAGGCGGCCAAAAGGTCACCCCCACCTCCTACTATCTCTCTCCCGACGCTGCAAGCATGGCCGACGTGGACGAGCCCGTGACGGACGCAGCCGAGCCCGGCGAGCCGGCGCTGTCGCCCGACGAGGCCGACGCGCTGCGCACCGCGCAGGCGCGGGCCGTCATGGAGGGGCTCTCGCGGCTCGAGCGCACGGTCGACGACGCCGGCTACGCGTTCACGGCGCTGGACGCCCCCGACCGCGCGCTCGAGTCGCTCGAGGCGCTGCGCGGGTACCCGCACTTGCAGTTCGTCAACGTCGCGCGGAATGCGCTCCGCGACGTCGCCGTGCTGAGCGACCTGCCGTACCTCGTGGCCGTGAACCTCGCCGAGAACGCGCTCGTGGCGCCGCCCGCGTTCGCGAACGCCTACTTGCAGTCGCTCGACGTGTCGCTGAACCAGCTCACGACGCTCCAGGGGCTCACGAGCGCGAGCCTCTCGTCGCTGCGCATCAATGGTGACGTGGAGTAGTGTCTAACCGGTGGTTGGGCCGAGCACTGAGGGGAACTTTGGGTGCCCAGATAACCAACTCGAGAGCCTCGCCGGGCTCGGCGGATTACCGTCGCTCACGATCCTCGAGGCCGCGCGGAACGCGATCGCAGACCTCACCTCGCTCGTGGCGGACGCGCCGGCGTGCAAACTCGAGCTGCTCGACCTCGTACGCCGTTGTGGTGGCCATGTAGACCAGAGAGTAGGACTGACGCGAACGTTTGATGCTGTTGGTCGCAGAGTGAGAACAAGCTGCTCTCGCTTGAGGGCATCGAGGCGCTGACGGCATTGCGGTCGCTGTCAGTGAGACAGAACAACGTGGGTCCCCTCTCTAGCAACGCTGCTTCCTGGTAGTTCACTCATACTTCTCTATGTGACTGATTGCAGTTGGACTCGATGGAGTCGATCGAGAAGCTCAAGGCGCTGGAGCATCTGAACGAGCTCGATCTATCACTGAACCCCGTGGTCGACACCGACAACTATCGGCTTACCATGCTCATTACGTTCCCCCAGCTGAAGAAACTGGATGGTGAGCTCGTCACGGACGACGAGCGACTCGCTGCCGTCGACTTGAAGCAGCAGCAGCTAGCAGAGGCTGCCGCCGCGGCAGCAGCAGAAGCTGACGCATAAGAAGATAAAGTAAACTCCGAGGGGTTCAGGCATCGTGTTTAATATGGAAAAAAAAGATGATAGCACTACTATCGAACAGTTTCGGCGCCCGCTTCGCGGACCGTCGGCGGTTCATCCTACTGGTGGCGGCACAGCACAATCCAATTTACTGCTCGGCTTCCTGCTTGGGGTTGAGCTTGATCATGTCGTCGATTCGCAGAATCGTGATGGCGGCCTCCGTGGCGAAACGCAGACTCTTGATCTTGCTGATAGCCGGTTCGACAACGCCCGCCGCGAGGTTGTCGCGCACGGTGCCTTCCAGCAGATCGAGGCCCGAGAATCGAAGCTCGCGCTTGCTGGCGTCGCTCTGGGATGTGTTGTGGTACGCGCGCAGGCGAGCCACGAGCTCCGACGCGTCCTTGGCAGCGTTCACCGACAACGTCTTGGGGATCACGAGCAGTGCGTCGGCGAACTCGGCGATGGCGAGCTGCTCGCGCGAGCCGAGTGTTGTGGCAAAGTTCTCGAGGTAGATCGACAGCGCCGTCTCGACAGCACCGCCGCCAGCGACGAGCTGGTTGCTTTCGAGCATGCGCTTGACAGCCATGAACGAGTCGTGCATCGACCGGTCCATCTCGTCGAGCAAGTTTTCGTTCGCGCCGCGCAGCACGACCGTCGTCGACTGGCGCGTCTTGCAGCCCTTGATGTAGATGAGCTCGCCGTCGCCGACACGCTCCTCCGAGACCTCGGCGGCCTCACCAAGCGTCGCCGGGTCGAACGACTCCTCGCCGTCCATGTCGGCGAGCGTGAGCACGACCTGGCCACCGGTGGCCTTGGCGATGCGGCGCAAGTCCTCCTTCTTCACGCGGCGCACGCCCATGCAGCCCGACTCGACAAAGTACTTGAGGCACAGGTCGTCGATGCCCTTGGACGTGAGGATCACGTTCGCGCCAGCGTCAATGATCTTCTGGATCTTCTCCTTGGTGATGTCAATCTCGCGCTGGCGGATCTGGTCGAGCTCCTTGGGGTCGTTCACAACGATCGACACGCCCATGGGCGTCTTGTGGCGCTGCAGGTCAAAGTCGAGCAGCGCAATCTTGGCGTTCTTGATGTACGTGGGCATCTGCTGCGACGCCTTGGTGCAGTTGAGCGCAAAGCCGTCGACGAGCTGGGTCTCGAGCATGCTCTTTCCGTGCGACTTGAGCACGTTGATGGCACTCACGGGGTAGCGCACCTTGGACTTGCCCTTGGCGCCCTCCTCCGTGACCTTGACCGAGGTCACGGCGTCGACGACGAGGTTCGCGAAAAAGTCCGACTCCGGGCCGAGGATCTTGCTCGACATGCTCGTCTTGGCGGCGTTCACGAGCGACTCGCGGCCGAGCGAGTCCACGGGCACGCTCAGGTTTTCCTTGATGTACTTGACGGCCTCGCGCATCGCGAGCCGGTAGCCGGCGATGATCGAGGTCGGGTGGATCTTGTTCTTGACGAGCTCGTTCGCGCGCTTGAGCAGCTCGGCCGCGATGATCACGACCGACGTCGTGCCGTCGCCGACCTCCTGGTCCTGGAGGCCGGCAAGCTCGACCAGCACCTTGCCCGCCGGGTGCTCGACCTCGAGCTGCTTGAGGATCGTGGCGCCGTCGTTGGTGATCGTGACGTCGCCAATGTCGTCGACGAGCATCTTGTCGAGGCCCACGGGCCCGAGCGAGCTCTTGACGATGTTGGCGATGGCCACGGCCGCCGTCACGTTCTGCTCGCGCACGTCCTTGCCCGTCGTGCGCGTGCCGTCCACCACCAGGTCTGCCGTCTCCATGGTCTTGTTGCTGTGCTTTGCTTTTGTATCGGGATCCAAGCGACTACACGCCCCGGGGGAAGCTTTATGGAAAATTGTGTGGTGAGGTGTCCCCCACTAAGCCCGGTTCGTACTATTTCAGCGAATCATAATCCACAAAATACATTTAGCACGTTTGGATTGGCTTAATTGGATAGATACTTCTCGTTTCTACCAATCCAATCGCTTTTGTCGTTAATCAAAGGGACACATTCCTCTCTTTATCGGCATCTGCGGATAGCAGCATCCTGTCCCTCGCTCGAGTGCCCAGTCCCTCTCCCATTGGTTTTGAAAAAATTCCGCTCAAGTTTTTGGCGCGGAGATAATCCAGTACCCCAAGGACCCTCCCCATGGCGACGAGCGACAGCGTCGTGCGCGCGCTCCGCGCGTTCTGCGCGCTCGACGCGCCCGACGGCGACGGGAGCTTTGAGGACATGGACGCGGCGCCGTTGGCCGTGTTGCTCGAGACGCGGCGCCAGCAGCAGCGCCGCGCCAACGCCAAGAAGAAGACCAAGCCGGCCGACGGCGAGGCGCCCGAGGTCGCGTCGGTCGACGAGCAGCTCCGCGCGCTGCCGCGCAAGATGGTGCACGCGTTCTGCGACGCGGCGCTCGCGTTCGCGGACCACCACTTGCGCGACGACGCGCCACCGCTGCGCGACCGCGAGCTGCTCGTGCTGGACGTGAGCGCAGCGTTCGCGACGATCCTGGTCTACGACAGCAAGGAGATCGCGACGATCGACGAGGGCCGCGTGGTCGCGCTCACGCAGACGCTCCACGACAGACTGCTGCGCCTGCGCGGCGACCAGGCCCACGTCGAGTCGGCGCAGGACGCGATCTCGGCGCTGTGCGAGACCGTGTGGTCCACGCGGTACTCGAGCGAGTGCAAGGGCGTGATCACGCAGATGCTGCCGTACCTGATCGTGCGCTCGTACGAGTCCCAGCCGACGGACGCGTTCCAGTCCAAGCGCCACCCGATCCGGCGGCTCTTTGCCGTGCGCGACGCGCTGCTCGAGCTGGATTTCCAGGACGAAAGCAGCGGGTACGAAAAGCCATGTCTCGCGCTCGAACGAAATAGTGCTGACTGTGGTGTGTGTGCTCTGATCTAGGCTTCTGCGCGACATTCTCCTGCGCTGTTACATCCAGCCCAACTTTTTCCGCTCGCCCGACGCAGTCCCGTTCCTGGGCTTTCTCTTTGAGCTCCACGTGCCCTTCATCTTGGACATCAACGCGACCATCCGCAACCAGATCCCTAACCAGCGCAAGTCCATCCTGAAAAAGTTTGGCGCCATCTACTTCAAGGCATGGGTCGGTAACCAAAAGATGCGCAAGGAAGACAGCGACCTCGTACGTGCATGTATTGAGGAGGAGTGCATCCAACGCTACGTTTTCGATGCCGTCCACGCTAGCAGCATTTCGCTGTTCACAGCCGTGCGCACAGTGCTCCAGGTCTTTTTCGAGAACAAACGCCACGCTGGTGTTGACGAGATGCTGTATCGAATCACAAGCCCTATTCTGTGGCGTGGCGTGAAGGCCGCAAACGACTCGGTTCGTCGACAGGCAGCAGTATTGCTCTTTGACAACTTCCCGCTGCGTAGTCCAAGCTTCAACAACGAGGCGCTTGACCTCGCTCTGCAGCGCCAGTTCGACGTCTTCGAAGAGCTGCTGGGCGACTCACACCCGGCTGTGCGAATCGCTGCGATCCAAGGTGTGTCAAAGGTGTTGTCGGTGTATTGGGAATTGCTTCCGGCAGAAACAATCCGCTGTTTCGTCTCCAAGCTCGTGGTCGATCTTGTCAACGATGCCTCCTCGAGTGCTGTTCGAGCGGCCGTGTTCGAAGGAGTGCAGTTCATCCTTGACAACCACAACTCGCACGCGATCCTCAAGCCACTACTCCCTATGGTAAGGTTTGTGTGGCATGGGCTTTCTCGCAAGACCCTTTTGCGCTGACTACACATCGTGTGTGTGTGTGTGTGTGTGTGTGTGTGTGTGTCCTAGTTGGCTCCGTTGATCAACGACAGGAATGAACGTGTGCGTGCAGAGTTCGCAGCTCTGCTAGTGCGCATCAAAAGCATCCGGAATATGCACTTTTACGACATTGTGTCCGTGAACGACTTGCTGGACCGCTTAGTGCAAGATCGTGATAGTCCGGTTGTGCGCAAGCAGCTCGTGCTGCTGTTTCAAAACTCCTACTTCCCACAAAGCGTGGGTGGCTCCTCTCAGGTCGCACGATGTCTCGCGTTGGTGAAGAAAAACCCTGAGGCTGCTATGGTTTTCTACGGGAACGTCGCTGAGCACGCGTCAGTTGGTTCGGTCTGCAAACTAGCTGCTCTACTGTGCCGCTGTTCTCTTAACTTTGTGTCCAAGCGCCTGAAGCAGGAAGGTGAAGATGAGGATGGGGACGACGAAGAAGAGGACGGCTTCAGTCTGGTTGGCCGTATCGTCGTATTGGAGATCATGGCTTGCTTGCTCAAGAGTATCTACGTGAAGGTTTTGAATGATGATCGATATGCAGAGTGTAAGGTGTTCCTCGGACAACAGCTCACACCGGAAGCTCTCGAATCATTGTTGATGGCGTACAGCGACGACCGACCCTTTGATCAGGAGGCACTGAGCGCGATCTGGCAGAGTATCGGCTACCTTGGCGAGTTATCTGAAGGATCACTGATTGAACGGCTTGTTGAGCGTTTGATGGGGATGGATGTGACGTCCAGCAAAAAGCTTCTCGAATCAATCATCGACTGTCTTACCAAGTGGCATCAGCTTCCATTTCTTGTCTCGAAAATTGAAGAGGTGTTACTGAAGTGGAAGGCTGACAAGTACGCAGAGCCTAACTCATCTACGGCGAATCCGAGCACGAACAAGAGGTCCAAGAACGAGCCATCGGGTGACTATCGCTTGCACCCTACTGTGGCTTTGAGCGCTGCCGAATACATTGTACAGTCCAAGACTGCTCCTTGCCCCAAGCACCTCATGGATCGACTGGTGAAAGTGCTGAGCTCATGTGTGGAACCTTTATTGCGCCGCGACGTGGACGAGATTAAGGTGCTATGCTCCAAAAACGCCTTCGGTGTGCTGCGTCTTGTCGAAGTCTACGCGAAGATGCTTGTGCTCGCAGAGTCTACAAGCGTCACTCAACAAACGTCCGCGTTGCTAGAGTCATCAGTGGCGAAGAACAATCTTGTGGTTGGTAAAGAAGCACTGAGGGCGATCCAGCCGTCTGCGTTCTTCTCTCCGCCTGAGCCCTTAGCGGATCTGCTCGAATGGGTTACGACGCTGTTGCTGGAGCTCCGGAGGGATCTTGTTGCAGGCATCCAGAGCCAAGGTGGCAAGAAGCGGAGACGCGGTGCGAAGGGCGATGACGGGAAGGAAGGGCCTTCGTCTTCAGTCGAAAATGATTTGGTCGGCCGGTGGCGCAATTTGTTCTCCCTCGTGGTACTGCTCTCGACAGAGTGCGTTGCCTTTGCGCTCCAGCGAGAGGCGGACGTGGAATCGGTGGAGGCATTCATAAGCCGCGTGGTGTCGGTTTTATCATCCGCCTCCGACACCATGGAGATCGCTGACCGAGCTGTCGTGTATCATACGTGTCACATGCTGGCCCTGCTCGAGAAGCAACGATCCAAATCGAAGAGTCAGGCAGCTGCGTTTGAGCTCTTAGAGCAGTGGACAATGACACTCCGGCAAGCGCTCGAAACTGTCCATGGGAAGCATTCCAACAAGTGCGACGACCTTCTCGCGCCCGTGATGGCCTTGCTCTCCGTTCAATCGAAACAGGATAGCGCTGACAGTGATCCTGACGGAGAAGAAGCAACCGACCAAGGAGAGGAACAAGTCGCAGACGAGCAGAGCGACCAAGAAGAGAAGGAGGGGGAGGAAGGCGATGACTAACAAATCCGGATATCGGTAAATGAGGGAACACATCTTTTCGTGTCTATCCTGTTGTCAATTTGATTTTGTCCTAAACCTCCGACCTGAAGTAGCTGGTCCAAATCTATACTGGCGCCTCCAAAGGACAGATTTTGGACTCACGATCCGAGGAGAAACGTAACAATGATCACGCTGTTGGGACGTTTCCGTCCGTGCCATCTTCTACGTTGGAGCTAGCCACAATCTCAACTCCTTGTCTGCTTTTATCCCGTGCTACGTCCAGTCGTAGTCAAACCACGTACTACTTC
>JAADVT010001051.1:0-10658 GCA_023335895.1 Pythium rishiriense
AGCATCCAGCTCATAGTCGAGTTCGCCCGTCAACCTAGCCGAACAGTGTGTGTAGCGCGTGAATAGTTGGAACCGTTTTCCGGTACCCCGCCGTTTCTGGATACAACCGTGGATGCACCAATACACGATCCGATAATACACGTCGTCTGCATCCCACGGCAATAACTCGATCCGATTGATGAACTCTTTGCCTGTCTTTTGAGTGGCTTCTCTGGCTTCTGTGTCGGCTTTACGCAGCTTGCTGTCAAGGAAGAAACGTGAATTATGCGGGACAAGTAGTGATAAAAATACAGCACACAACGCACTCATTTTGGGCACGCGTAGACAGCGAGGTTCGTCGACGGTACGAGCCATAATTTCTTGCAAGGTACTCTGCGACGACCCTCTCAAACTCGTCGAATGTGGAGAATCTGGTGCGACCAAGAGGTGGAAAATGGTACTGGATATCAGCTTCTAGCGCGCGTCGCACAGCCGCAACGATAGCCTCCGGATATCTCACTTGTAGCTGCTCGAAGGTTAGCGTCTTGGGTTTTTTCCGATTCACGGATGTGTCTGGGTCAGCAGCACGCTTCCTTCCTGCACGGACGGGTGGTTCTACGATGCACAACACTCTAATCGCCATCCGTTACCATTATTACCTGCGTGCCGAGGGAGATGTGCCGTTCTTTGTGTGGGAGCTTCCATGCGACCGGCTGGCGGCAGCGTGCCGGGCGGGCAACCGGCGATGAAGGACGAGAGGACGGCGTCTTTGAAGCGGATGTTGTACGCGCGCACGTGTAGAACGTCGCGGGCTTGGGTCCCTTGGATCGATGGTCTTCCGGTCATCTTTGTTGTGAGCAGCTTTAAGGCCACCATACAATTACGTACTGATATAACGAATATACATTCTGAGTACACCAAATAATGGCGTGCCGCTTATATATGGACGTCCACTATAAGAAGCACATTACGGTATCGTAAATGAGCTTACATTACTAACTGAAAGCAATTGTACTATTGTACTCGCCATAATAGTTGGCGGTTCAAATTCTAACATCTCGCTATTTTTGGCCGCATCCATTGAGTTCTGATCGTAGCGACTCCGTGAATAGCTCAAAATGTTGCCCCAGATTTCCTCTCTCCATCGAGCCCTCATGCGCGCGATTTCGAGCACTACCGCCATGACAAGAAGTTGTCAATTGACCGTGGAGCAGAATGCGATGCTCATATGCGCGGTCATATACTTCGACCGTGAGAAAGCAGAGGGACTTGGAGGGAAAAATGCTGCGCGCGCCGCTGCTGCGGAGTGTTTGGGCATTCCATTGAGGTCCTTGGAGCGCGTGTGGGCGGCGCACATCAAGAGCAATGCCGACGGTGGTGCTCAGGTCGACCCTGGAGCAATTTTTCCCGCTCCATTGCGGCGACAAGGCTGCTCGGGAGACCAAGCGCAAGCTCATCTACAAGTGGGTTAAAGATATTAACCGTATCACACTTTTGGCCGCCACCAGTCGCGGCGGGAGCAAAAAGAAGGACCACCCGCTTGGTGTTGCCACCGTATTCGACCTATCGGAGAAGGGTTTCGTTGAGTGGATTGCGGACCTGCGGCGGGATGGCGTCCTGGTCTCCGCGGCGATGCTCAAGTTCAAGGAGCTTGAGATCGCCGTCACGGTCGGCATTGACGGTCGCTTTACCGCGAGCTATCGATGGCGCAAGGGCTTTCTCACGCGCCATGAACTCTCGCTACGATGCCGTACCCACCAGAGCCAACAACGGCTCGCCTGTGCAGAGCGCGTAGCTGCTGCGGCATTCCACCGCGAGGTCGGCACCAAGATCGAGGAGCTCCAGCTCGATCCTGGCGATGTCCTGAAAGCGGACCAGACCGCCGTCTTCTACGAGCTCCTGCTCAAGAAAACGGTCCACGAGACGGGAGAGCGAACCGTCTGGGTGAAATGCGGCTCCAAGGAGAAGGACAGGGATACGGTGATGTTCCTGGGCGCCATGGACGGCACGAAAATCGGTCCATGGATTATTTTCAAGGCGGGGCCTTCAAAGAACCCGAAGACGCAGGCGTTCAACGACGAAGCGCAGTACGGCTTCGGTCGTGGTCTCTGGAAAGAGATTGTCGGGCTCCAGAAGGACTACAACGCTATCATCTACGGAAATCGTGCTGGGTGGTGGAACGCCGACATACATTTGGCGTTCCTGAAGCACCACTTCGGCACCGCCACCGGTTCAGCCCTCCCAAGCTTCTTCTACTCGACCACTTCTCGGGACACTGGACCCTGGAAGTGGTTAAGTATGCCACGACGGTGAACGTGCATCTCCTCAAGATCCCTGCTGGGTTGACGTGGCGCTGCCAGCCAGCCGACGTGGCTTGGATGAAGCCCGTCAAGGATCGTCTACGCCGCGTCTGGGTGGACAACCTTCGTGGCCAACTGGCAGCGCCACGGGCTGACGGTGAGCGTTTTAAGATGGTCTCTCCTAACTGAGTGGGTGTGTCGCGTATGGGATGACCTCCCGTCAGACATAATCCGCAACGATTTCCGTGCGTGTGGGTACTGTAGTGGAGATGTAGATATAGACAATACGGTCGTAGAAGATCAGTCCGCGATCCTAACAGAACTAGAGGCGGCAGGGGTGGACAGCTCGGACGAGGTGACCGTCGAAATGGACGTCATCACTGGTCTGGGCAACTCAGGCGAAGAGTCAGAGAGAATGTTAGTATTGGTCCATGTTCTGTCATTATCAAAGCAAACTCACCTTTTACTGGTACGGAGAATTAACGGGACTTGAACCCGCGACAATCCCTGCTCCCTTGTTAGGGCCCTCAATAGACTCCACTGAGCCGTCAGTACCATGAGGGAAATACGGACTGATGAGGTCCTTTTACGTAAAACCTCTCCGATAACCCCTCCCTGTAACTGTAACCCATCTCTATTAGTACCCCAGTGGCCACGGGGGTTGTATAATTAGAACCCCTCCCTTCATTTGACCCCCAGTGGGATGAGTTAAATGGGCCGCCTCGCGATTCTCCCCCATGGAGCGCTGAATCTTGGTGGCCCACGCCCTGATGGTTGTCAGTCAAAATGAAAGCCGTGTCGGAAGACGTGAGACTGCGCGGATCATTCTCGCTTTTGCAACATGCGAGTCAAGTACACCCTCAAGGACAAGAAGAAGATCGCGCGCAAGGCCAAGGCGACCAGCATCCACCACGTATCACGAGTCTTTCGAGTCGACCGCCGCTGCATTCGCGACTGGATTGCTCAGGACGACGCCGGTCGCTTCGACGAGCATAACGAGACGCGTTTCCGCCTAAACGGCGGATGACGCACGCTGACGTGCGCCGAGCTCGACGAGCTGGTGCTTCAAGAAGTTCGCTACGAGCGGTCCCTTCATCATCGCGTCACGCGCCACAGGGTGCTTGAGCTTGCGTCGAAAGTGATCTCCGAGATGGACGAGAAGCCGACGCTCAATCTCTCTAACGGCTGGCTGGAGTGCTTTCTCGCCCGTCACGACTTGGTGATGCGCCGTGCAACCAACAAACCAAGTTGAAAAAGGAGGCCATCGCGGCGCGCGGCGCCAACTTTGTTTTGGCTTTTCGAGAGCTTGTTACGGAGTACAACATCACGCCCGCGAACATCATCAACTTCGACGAGACGGCTGTGTTTGCTGAGCACAACAAGAACCAGACGCTTGAAGTTCGAGGGGCTACCGATGTTCCCGTGAAGTCGCTTGGGCTCGATAAGGTGCGTGTCACAGCCGTGTTCGGCGCCCGCGCGGACGGCTCGAAGTTGACACCATGCATGATGACCAAGCCCGTAGGGAAGACTATCAGCATCTCCAAGGTCGACGGTGTCGTGCGCCTCGCCAGCCCGAACTCCTGGATGAACACGGACGCTTTCATTGCGTACGTTGACTTCATGTTCCCGTTCGCCGCTCCGAACACTCTGCTACTTGTGTTTGACTCTGCCAAGAGCCACATCAGCAAGATGGTCAAGGCGCATCTGCAGGCACGCAAGATCCTCTTTCTCGTTATCCCGGGTGGCCTAACACCCTATCTGCAGCCGTGCGACTACGCATTCTTCAAGCCATTGAAGGACGCCATCACTGAGAGTATCGATGCGTGGAAGCGCGCTGGTGAGTATGAGTTGACGCGCGGTGGCAACCCCAAGCCACCACGCGAGTCTGTTGTTGCTGGGTGGCTCAAGGCGGCATGGGCGCCGATCCCGGAAGCGGTCATCCGTCGCGGCTTCAAGAGCTGCTTCATGGGCGCGGACGACGAGCTGGCGTTGTGGCGCCACGATGTCTACGGCTTTCCGTTCATGGCTGCGTTGATCGATCGGGACACGGACGCTCCAGACGACATGGAAATCAGCGACGACGAGCACGACGACGATGAGCTGGACGACGCGGTGTTCATCGATAGTGTCGCCACGATTGACCTTGAATGAAGACATTGCTTGATCTTCATATGAGAAGCGCATGCCTGCAAAGTCACACCATTAGTTGTTGCAAACCAGACATCCCTACGCCGAACACACCTTCATGTTTTCCCTCTGCATGTTACCTGGTCGTCTGCGAGACCCTACAGTCCACGTAGTGTTAGCCGCCTTCCATAAACTTCCAATACATGTGCTTACCGTTGCTGCGGGTGTTCTTAGATGGAGTCCGCTGTCGAGGGGCTGCCCCGCCAGCCTCTTAAACGGCACTGGGTCTTACTGTGCCGCTCACCGCCAACTGGGGCCGGTTTGGTCGGGGCAGCCCCGACTCAGCAAAATGCAGACTGACTGCAGCTGGGTGGAACACGCACCCACTGAACTGACACGACGGTTAGTTTTGTGAGAAAGGGATGTTCTCTGTTTTAAACACCCCCTGAAATAGTGCCCACGTGAGAGGGGGGGTCGAAAATCAAACCCCAGGGGGTTATGTGACAGGTTTTACAGTATAAGCGACACGCCATTGTTATGGTGGGTTTCACTGCATTTTGGTGTCGACTATAAGAAGCACTATTCGGTACTATCCCTCATGCACGACCCGGGACACACTGAAATACAGGAACTATGCCCTCTTTCAGATGCGTATTATGACATGAAAACGCACAGATGAACGTGATGCAAAATGGTTTTTTACTCCCACACACCAGTACAGACTGACAGTGTGAGTGCACAAATCGTTGGTTAGTGAGGAACATATACTGACTGTCGGGGGAAATGAGCAGTAAAGCGTTCTCTCTACGCTCAGGCGCCGTGTCTCGGGGATATTCCCCGAGCGACTGCTACGACACAGCCGTGGTCGAGTAGGTTGTTGGTCCATGAAGCACACGCTCTCGCATCCGGCGGACGCCGCTTGAAGACCAAAACGGCGACGCCCTCTGCGAGCTCTGCAACAGGAGTGAATCAATTATTACAGATACATTCGTTTCCAGTGACATCTGCAGGGAGGAAACCAATCACTTATAACACGTTACGTTATGAGATTGAAGCGAAACACAGACAAACATATTTAAAAAGCACTGTTATAAGTGAGGTACTCTTCAATCGGCTTCAGCAGTGGTGACATCGATCCGCCGATACCGCAGTCAATGAAACCGATGCGATCGAGCTGAGCAATGAGATCCTCGTTACCATAGGGCTCCTCAGCACTCAGCAAGAGTGTGCGCCGCTGAGTCGGGCGAGGGATCGCGAAACTCACATTTCACAAAATCTGACATCACAATACGGTCACTCAGGTTACCCCACCCGTCCGCGATCCACTCAGCGATGTCGCCGCAGTCGAGCGCGGCCATAACGAACTTCTTTGCAATTTGCGCCCGACGAGCGAGTTGTTCACGCAGAAAGTCGACCCACTTCCGCCGTAGCCCGCCCTTGTACGGCTTCATCCACGCCACGCCGGCCGGTTGACACCGCTACGTGAGCTGGGGCGGCACAGACTTGAGCTGAACATGGAGTCGCTTGGCGCAGGCCTTGACTTGCTCGGTCCAAATGGCCGGAAAACGAGTCAAGGGGCAGCGACACAGGCTCGCTGGAGGCGGTGCAATCGCCAAAAAAAATACTCGAGCTATGCGACAGTGAGATCTTCGCTCCACCATGCTGTAGGGTATCCGTAGATCTGGATTCCTGTGGCGCCTTGTATGTCTTGGATCACCCTCCAAAGGTTCTTGCCAAAGCTGTGGCGCTTTTGGGCGTCCTTGGCCTGCATCCCGTCGACTGTCGAATCCTTGTTGTTGAAGATCACCCATACATCGTACTTGTTTCCATCACTGTCGGCCAAGAGCATGGCCGTGGCAAGCTGCTTTTCCTTTTTCCCGCACTTAGTCCGCGCTTGGCCCGCCCTGTTCTTGGCACGAAAGGAAAGCCTGTGGCGACTGAGAAAAGCGCCCTTCCCTGAGTTCGTCGCCGTGAATACCCCATCGAGCACGCCTGCTCCCCTGCGACCTCTTCGGTATTGAGCCCAAGCATTTGAGACGACACGGTAACACCATCTCGGCGGAGATCGTTGATCCACGTGGTGATCCTCCACTCACTAGCAGGGGTGAGGGTCGTGCCGACACCTTTCGCCCGGTAGCGTTGCTGCGTGCAAGTCCGTGTATTCGCTGCCATTTCCGTGATCAGAGGGAGCCTGTACATCCACTTACTGACGAGGCACCGCATCGAGCCAATACTCTTGGAGGCCAGCGGAGGGTAGAGCGCCTGGAGCTCGACATGGCAGCACCCGTCCAAATAGTCGAGCAGAGGGTCATACTTGAAATCGTACGTGTATGTCTGGCGCTGGTGCTTCTTCGTGGCCGACTTCCTCTTGTAGCCCGTCCTCACACCGCGGCCCATTGTGCTCGTGTTCGTGGCGCGGAGGCAAATGGGGGGAAACCCGAAGCTCCAAATTCCCGTGTGTCAGTACACTCAAAAGCGTCACTCACACGAGGTGATCATATTTATATTTTTGTCGAAGATGGGAGAGGAACAATATCAACCTCAATAGATGAGCGTCTCCTTTGATATCGCGTCTCTTTTGATATCCACAATAGAGTAAATGGGAAAGAACCATAAATCCTATCTTCCCACCCCGGTTCTTCATATTCGGGGAGAAATAGGAAAATTGAAAAAGAACACCCACGCCTTCGGAATGGATATTCCAGTCGCTTGTAGTCTTCAACCCCATTTTCGTCTCCATGAACACTGTCTACCCTGCACAATGCTGTACCTGCGGTAGCCACTTGACTTGGTAGCACACCTTAGGCTTGGCTTCGGAGTCCTTCACGGGTCGGCCGTTCGCGTCTCTGGCGCCGTCCGCGAGTCGACTGGAACTCCCACACCACATTGACGCTCTCAACGTTAAACTGGTGGCGAATCTTCCATGGGATGTAGTGGGCAGGCTCCCACGTGAGATCGGGGTAGGCTACCCACTGAACCAGCAGGGACTCGTTCTCGTTGATCCATTTCTTTGCGTAGACTTTTTGGAGCTGATATTGCTGACGGCCGGCTTGTCCTGCACGGACTCCGGGCAGGCGCCGAGCCAAGATGCCTCGGTACACCAGTGACGGCGCTTCCAGCACATCGTTGAGCGGGAGTTGGCGGCAGAGCCGAAGCTGCCAAAAGGAGCCGTGAAGACGGCGCTGCTTCTTCGTGTGACGCTGGTTGAGCGGCGGCACGGAGAATCAGGACTTGTGTCGTGACTGTCAGTCTGACTCTCAAATTACAAACAATTACTGTTAAGTGTAACCAGGCAGGTCAAAATTATTTCTTGGGACGTGTCTAGAGAAACATCTCTGTTCAGCCACGGCAGCGTTGGCTGACGGCCGCTCGCCATCATGGAGATGAAGTGTTCGGCAACTAATCTATCGGTCAGAATTTTCCATTGTCTTACCGCAACGCTACGTAGTGCAAAAACGACCTAAATATCTAACTCAGTTGCGGATCAACTCACCATCCGGGTTTCTAAAGTCCTCTTCGCTCTCATCACCGTCGTACGCATCTGGCAGAGCATCCTCAAGTTCACTGTATCTTGCTAACCTCTCCTCGTCATTCTTCTTCGAGTTGAAGTACATGTACACGAGCTTCTCGAGGCGCGCTGGCGTGAGACGGTACCGGATATTTGAGTGGATAAACGCGTGGGTCGAAAAGTTGCGCTCGGATGCGGCACTGGAAATTGCACATCGGAAGAGTTGTAAGGCGATAGGCTGAAGGAGGGGAAACTGACTTAGCCCACACCAGAAGTTGTACACAGGAACCTTCCGCTCGACCAACAACACCCACTGCTTAGGCGCACGTTCTCGGTCGTCCGTGACAAAACGTGGGTATCGAGAGAGTTGAAGAAGAACGGCTTCGACCTGCTCGGCGCCATACCAAGTGGTGACAACTTCGTCAACCCCCGATCTCGTGATCACATCCATGTCTCTGCCAGCGAAGCGAGGATCGAGAATGTAGGCCAGACTGTGGGCATCGCCATACACGAACCGCTCTCCAATGCACCGCTTGGCTATCTTGAGCTCGGTTCTGGTCAATCCCACACCGTTGTTTTGTTGTGAGATCCGGGGGCGTCGTGTTCTTAAAGATAGGGATCCCACAATTCACAACCGAGAGGACAAGTACGCTCTATCAGAGAAACAAAGTCCGGTGCTTGGACCAGATCCTTGATCTTGCGATGGAGACGCTTCTGCTTCTTCGTGTTGGCGACCAGGAAGTCCCGCGCAGACACCATCTTCAACAAGCAGCACAAGCTGTGGTTCGAAATGCGCTCCCGGCTCAAGACGCTCGGATTGCCAGCGGACCCTCAGTGGGGATCCCTGCTGGATTCCTTGTCAACAATTGTCAACGCCGAGGCTGTGCTATTCTTGACCACAGCTTGTGCTGCTTCTTGAAGAACTTGACGAGGATGTACACCTCTCGGAGGGGTTGGAGCCACTTGAACGCTTCGAAAAAGTCCTTGACGAGTAGATACAGTGCGTGGTAGACGCCGTGAAAGAACGTTCTCGGAGACGCCTCGCAAAGAAGTTGATCACCGAGAGGCTGTTAATGTTGGTCCATGCATCCGTCACGGGCGTCAAAATCTTGCCACTCAACTGGGTGGTGATGCGACGGACCGACGTCTGATACGCGTCGTCCAATAACGCCTGCCAACTGCCCGCGTGACGAAGCGACGGCTTCAACGATAAGAAGGCTGAGAGCATCGTCGGGAAAGGGATGCCTTACCTTGTAGAACACCATTCCGGTGCTGTAAACCCTAAGGGGAAAACAACTGCTGGAGCTTCGCGAGTACGCCCTGCTTCAACTTCGGCTTGTACGTATTCGTGATACGTCCTCCAACGGAACGATACACGCAGCGGAAGTTTAGGTGACGCTCGACACGCTCGACATGCGACTTACCCGCCGACTGGATGAGGGCCTTCCACTTCTTCCACTAGACGTCACCCGATGCGTCCACCAGGTCGGATCGGGCTTACGCCCGGGCGTCATGCGGGACACAGTACGCTCCGTCTCGACACGTTGAGAGACAGGACGAGTGGTTTGTGCATCCTCTCCACCAGATCCTGAGAATCGCGGAGACGAGACGTCAAAGTGGGCCGACTCCAAAGACGCACCTACATCTCAGCGAGAGCGACGATCATGCTGAAGGTTGACGCTGCGAGCACGAGACGTCGTGGACGTCGTTGAGGGGGCGAAACAGGGGCAGGGGACATCATATACTGTAAAACATGTTTTATAACCCCCTGTGGTTTTCACAATAACCCCACCTTGATATGGAGTTTTTTTGTTTTTGTTTGAAGGATGGTTCTATTTGAGAGAAAGGGAGTTGGAACACGACAATTGCGACCACACGACCAGCGCCTTCTTTGGGCAGTTTCCTCACTCTGCAGTTTTGCTTGTTGCGAGCAAGCAGTCTGGCCCTCTGGTCCCCGCGCTAGTTGGCGGTCCGTGGCACAGTACGCCCTTGTGCCGTTTAAGACGCGGGTGGGCTTGACCGTGCGCGTCCTGCGAGTGAGATGCAGAAGCAACAAGACACGACACTAAGGTATGAAAACACAAATGGGAAATGTATTGAGCAGCTTACTGTCTCTTTCTTTGAGTGATTACAGGCTCGCCATCGCCGCAACAGAAGATATCGAGTTTCAGCATGGTACGTTCAGCGCAGTCTCACACTGGTTGCCATTTCTCACGTACCACTTCGCAGGTATGCGCTCCTATACAATCAAACCTCCGCAGCTGGAGCATTCGAGAAGTCGATCTCCTACTCTCTCGTCGATGTCCATGTCGCTGTCGTCGCCGTCAACAAAGCAGCAGCTGGGACAGCGAGTCGGCCACGTCGCTGCCGAACACAAGAAAGACGCTGGAAATGGAGGCCGTACTCCTCGTGGTGCCAGAGAGCAAGGTCCGCGTTCTCGTCGAGGAAGCAGTTGTGGAAGCTGCGGCGAACGGACGGCTCGCCGACCTCGGACCAGGCGGCCTTTATCCAGCCAACAACCGTGGGGAGAGACGGAGGGCGCACATTGCCCCCAGTCGTGAAAGAGTGGGGGTCATTCTCCTTCCAGTGGTCGATGGAGTTAGTGAGGTGCTACATGAGAGGCTTGAAGATGCCTTATTCACAAGGTTGGATGTACGACCTCAGGCCGCCAGGGGTCACCGCGAACAAAATCTAACGCATCTTAAGATGGACCTTGACCTTCTTGCTGATGTGACTAGGGGCAG
>JAADVT010001052.1:0-10655 GCA_023335895.1 Pythium rishiriense
AGCCGTCGCCTGGTAGTGGGTGTCCTGAGGCCGTGTCGAGCGTGATACGTGGTTGTTTGGGTTACGAGTCGAGTGATCGGCCGACGGCGATGGAAGTGTTTTACGAGTTGCGTCAGATTCGGAAGAGGCACGACAGCGAGTACTCGGTCGTGGGAGTGTGAGTGAGGCGATACAGTTTACCCAGAAGGTCGAGGAATGATCCCCAAATTTAATGCGTCCTCGTTAGATGCAATGTGTGTGTGTCTTTGTAGCGAGCGACATAGGTGTGATCGTGCTGCTGTGTGAGTTTGCCGATGCAGCGCGGCGATAGTACTACGTAGTATGGTGTCCTGTGATTCCCGAATCGGTAACGACCTTCCGACTGACGCATTATTACTCGAACTTCTCAGCACTTGGATGGAGGTCTCCGGTCAACCCAGTGCAATGATCGAAACTTCTGATTTAGTGGTGAGATGACTTCATTAATAAGTGTTGCGTTCAACACGATCGTCAAGATTTTGAACACCGGCAATCTATACCAAAGTCGAGCTTGGGTCTTCTGAATCGTGAAGCACAATGCTCAGCAGCGGTTCTGGCTCCTTGATCTCCGGCTGTTGGAACTTGGCATTGCAGAAGACATGTGTCAGCTTCTGAAGCTTGTCCGGCGGTAGTTGTCCGTGAAACCGTGAGTGGATCAAGGCACATGACGGTGCAAATGTCTGACCAGGGATAGTGCTCGCCACGGGCAATGCAAACACGATCCACGCGAGTTGCTGAAGCTGAGGAAACTGGCGACGCTCGACCCAAAAGTCGAACGGTCGAACTTTGCCTGTGGCAAGCAGTTCCCAATACGCCTGATTACAGTCCTTGAGCTGCTGCACCATCAACCGGTACTTCTCGAGTTGATCAAGTACGTCGACGCCGGTTGCATGGAGCACATGGCTGCAGCAGGCCACGATAAATGCCTCGATCTCCTGCTTCTTGCCTTCATCCATGTTAGCACCCAGAAAGACCGGGTCAAGCAGGTAGGCGATACCATGACAATCGCCGTAAATAGAATTGAACCGCTCGTTCACGCACGATGTGATCAGTGCCTTGTCCTTCTTGTTCACGTGCTCCATCTGCACGTAGAACCCGAGCAGCTCGAGAAAGCAATGATACACGTACGATACTGCCACACGTTCAGTTTGCACTCGCGTGAGTTGTTGCTGCAGCGGGTGGAGAATGTTGAGCGCGTTCAGCACATCCTGTAGAAACGTGTCCCCAAGCACAAAGTTTTGCACACGCTTGAGTGTTTCTTGTTCTTCGGGTGTCTTGCCCATTTCCACAAAGTCACGTCGAGACACCAACGCCACGAGCTCCCGTTCCGACTTGAGTACTGAATCAAGGGCATCACAAATAGTAGCGCCCGCAGCGTCGTCTGGCACCACGAGTGGAGGCTTGCTTTCGGCGTGTTGCATGCTGCGCAACAGGTTTCCGAGCTTGCTGTTATGTTGGAAAACTGTCGTCATCTGCAGGATCGAGTCGTGGATGGCGCCGAGCCACGGCAAGATCGTGCACATATCCGTCATCAGAAGCCGCAGCGCATTGGCGATGCAACCGTAGTAGAACACACAGTGCGGGTACTTTTTCTGGATCTTCTCTCGGCTAGCCTTGCCCACAGCATCGCTCAGCGGGGTGAGAATACCGTACGTCATGGCCTTCTTTTGCTTTGCGAGCACACGCTCGATCTCCTCGACCGAAAATTCTTTCTCATTCCCAAGCGCGAGCGCAGTCTCCAAAAAGTACGGGCTGCCTTCACTGAACGCGACAAAGTTGGTCATAGTTTGTCCGTTGATGTCGACCCAGCTCTCGAGCGTGAGACAGCAGGCCTTGCCGCTCAGCGAGCGGTTCACCTTGGCGAGCGACGCGTTCGATTCGAGATCGAGCAGGTCGTTCTCGAGCTCGTACTGGGTCGGCAGTGTGATATCCGGGCGAAGCGTGCGGAACGCGTTCCGCAAGAAGCCGTTCTTGACCTCGCCGAACGGGTGCGCCGACGTGTAGATCCACTGCGCGATGCGGCGCTTGAACATGCCCATCTTGTTGGCGTACTCGGACCGGTACCGCGCGGCCTTGCCCTCGGTGTGCGTGGCCTCTGCGTGGACGACCACGACCTCACCCGTGCCGGCCGCGCCGCCGGGCACGGCCACGCCGTTGGCGGTGTGCGGGTCGTGGTGGACCTTGGCGCGCTTGGTGAAGACGCACTTGTTCTCAAAGTGGGCGCGCACGCGCTCGACCTTGGTGCATCCGTACCGGTGGATGACCGTGTGGCACTTGTTGCACATGACCTCTTTGCCGTCGACGATCGTGGTGTCCTGCCACACGGCGTCCTTCTGGCGGCCGCCCTTGCGCTTCTTCTCGCCGCCGGCGTGGGGCGGCTGCGCGGCCACGGCGGCCGCGAGCTGCTGCGCCTGGACCGCCAGCAGCTGCTGCTCCTGCTCGTGCTGCTCCACGGCCGCCTGGTCCACGAGCGCGGCCGCCTGGAGCTCCTCGGGCAGCGCCACGAACGCGTCGTTCACCATGGTGATGGCCGATGATGGTCAACTACTTCCTGTTGTTGCCCCTGCGCGATTGACCCAAACGGGAAATTGCCCACACGAGCGACAAGCGACACAATCGAAAAAACCCAAAGCCCACACTGGCTGGGGACCACCACCCGCTGGGTGAATGAGGTTTTATTTTCTCAGAAATATACAAAAAACCTTACAAACGAGGTGCACTCGGCGGGATGATGTGCTCGTGGTGGCGTTCGTGGAAATGGATCCCTTCGGCCACGAGTCGCGCGAGCGACGGCGCGTAGATCTCGGCGCGGGTCGGGCCGATGACACCGACGGCATCGACGCGGCCCTCGAGCAGCAGCGTTACACCGATCGCGCACGTCAAACCGACGGTCTTGGCCATGACCGTGTCGCCGTGCGGATCGCCAGTGGCTTCAAACCGCGCCTCGTGGAGCTGGCGCGAGCCGTCCGGGTACTCGGCCTCGACGCCGACGTGCATGAGCACGAGGTCGCGCTCGCCCGGGGCAAACGAGAGCTTGCCGAGGAGCACGTCGCAGAACGAATGCATCACGGACTGGGTCTTTGTCGTCGCCAAGCCGGGTGCGTCCAGCCCGAGCCAGTGGAGAAACACCTTGGTGGGTTCGGCGAGTGCCACGCCGCTCTGCTTGAGCTTGCCGGCGAGTAACTCGACCCAGGCTGTGTTCGCCTCGACAATGTCGCTTTCATTGAGGAGCCCGATCTTCACACACTGGCTGATCACGGAGCAGAAACCTTGGAATCGAAGCGTGCCGCGGAAGATGGACTTGGCGTCCGGGATGCCGTAGTACTCGGCGTAGGGCAACGAGTACCCGTTGGGGATCTGCTCGAGCTTGTACTGCGGGAACAAATCGACAGGGTTAGCTTGGTCCAGAATGGCCTCGCCAGCAGTCGTCACGACGTTGCCATCCTGCAAGTACTGGGCAGGTCGCTGCGCGGCGCGGAGTGCGCCGAGCGGGCTCCAACTAAACTTGTACTTGATCGGGTTGTTGGCCGCGTCAGGCGCCGGCAGTCCACCGCAAACAGACGAAAATGCCACGACCTTGCCCTTGTTGGCCTTGATCTCGTCGATGATCTTCATCGTGATCATGTGGTCCTAGAACACCACGTCATGAGGCTGCCACTGAGCTGTCCACCAACTGACGGTTCACCTTACCATGCCCGGATCGAGGCCCATCTCGCACAGAATCGGAACCCCCGCCGCAGCGGCAGCCGCGCTCAGTTTCTTGATCCCCGGCGACGGGTAGCTCGCGGTCACCAGCTTGGTTCTGCCGCGCACGCAGGCCTCGGCGATGCGCAGCTGCGCCGGCTCGGGCACGATCGCGACGACGCAGTCCGCGCGCGCACACAGCGCGTCCACAGTCGCACCATACGCGCGCTCGTCCATGACGTCCAGCTCCATCGAGGTCAGCCGCGCGGCGTCGTCGCCGACCAGGTGGCGGTACTTGGCGCACAGCGCCTCGGCCTCGCCGGGCAGCGCCGACGCCACGCACAGCGCGACGCCAGCGGCGCGCAACAAATACGCGACGAGCGGGCCAGCCACACGGCCCGCACCAAAGCAGACCACAAGGCCGCTCGCTTCCGGCATGTTGGATCGGGGGGTGTTCTTGGATGGGGACCAAATCGGCGTTCCCCGATCTTCAACCAGCAGAGGATTTCGCATCTTTCGAGGAGCGACGTCATCGCACCTTCAATCTCCCAAAACAACGACATCACGGCGACCCAATCTAAATTCGGGGCACCGAATCTGGGACTGGGTGAACCCGTTCCGTGTTGTGGGCCCGTGGGTCTAGCTGGTCGCGTTTCCCTCCTTGTGGATGAGAAGCAAGAAAAAGGGCGGGGGAAAAGCAACGAGCGATGGCGCGTCACGGGTCGATGCCATCAGCAAGAGGACCTCATGGAGGAGGAGGAGGAGGAGGAGGACGAGGAGGAGCCATGGCGTCGGCGCTGCAGGCCGCGAACGCGCAGATGGACCGTCTGCGCGCCGAGCTGCTCTCGTCGCTCACGTCCGTGGTCTCGGACACGGTCGACATGGCCTTTGAGCAGCACGAAGAGAGCTTCGTGCAGGCCGCGCAGGCCGTCCACCAGCTCAGCGGGGCCGGCGGCGCATCGCGCGGCAAGCCCTCGCGCGAGGCCAAGTTCAACGGCGACGCCGACACCACGGTGCTCAACGACTATGACCTCTTCCACCGGTGCTGCCAGCGGCTCGTGGACTATATCGACGAGAACATGGCCACGTCGCCCGACTTCAAGCAGCAGATGGACCGCGTCGTGCTCGCGTGCCACAGCAACGCGTCCGAGGCCGTGCTCCGCTCGGTCGTGACGCGCAAGCTCTGGTTCCACACCACGGATAGCGCCGCCAACGGCATGGACGAGGACGACGACCAGCGGGACGTGGACGAAGAGGAGGACGAAGTTGTCGAGGTGGGCTCAAAGCCAGCGCGTGGCAAGACGGCGCGTGGCGCTCCGCTAAAGGCGCCCACGCGGGGCCCAAAGCGGAGGACACCTGCTCCGCCGCCGCCGCCGCCCGTTCGCAGTGCAAACATGAGATCGCCAGAAAAGAAGCGCGCGCGTAGAGAGAGTGCAAGTCGTCAAGTCAACTACGCACAGAGCGAAGAAGAGACCGAGGAGGACGAGGAGGAGGAAGACGTGCAGCGCAAGCGTAAGCGCCGCGCGCCGCGCATCCGCTACAGTGACGACGAAGAAGAGGAAGCGCGGAACGACGAGGACGAAGAGGACGAAGACGTTGTCTTTGTGGCCAAGAGCGATACAACGTCGCAGCCTCACTACGGCCAAGCCGATGAACTGCTCACGTTCAAGGATGCGATTGGAGACATGTGCTATGTTGATCGCCGTACGACGGCGCAAACGCGATTCTTTAAGGAACGACTGCGCAAGGCGATCCAGTTCGTCGATGCCCAGCTATGTAAGCCGCCCAAGGGTAAGAGCTGCACCTGGGAGTGTGCCAAGGTTCGCCGTCAAATGTGCAACAGAGACTTGCCATGCCGCAACAAGATCTGTCGGCTCTGGCACGACGTTGAAGCCCACACCGATCGCTGCCAAAACTCGCACTGTGAGTTCCGCATCCGAGTGATGCTGCGGGAGACAATGTATAAAATTGACCACAAGAAGATGGAGCTTCTCGGTTTCCTAAATGAGCTCGCCTCGAAGAGGAAGGGCTTACTTCATCTGAAGGACGAGAGCTTGTCGGAGCGCGAGAATTTTGTGGAGACACGCTTATTGGAGAACGAGATCGACCAGCTGGAGTCTGAGATCGAAAACACTGAAAAGGATCTTGGCATTTTCAAGGCTACGAAGAAGACCTATTGGGCGACGCTGAACGAAATTGGCATCACCGTTGAAGATGATGCAAATGACCAGTTTCCGGAATTCAAGGGGCACTATGCTGACAAGAAAACTCCGAAAAAGAAGACGTCCACAAAGGAGCGCAATAGTGACTCGCAGATCACATCAACCATGCCTGCTGGGCGATCCCGCTCAGAACGGTCTCGACGCCGCCAGAGTGTTGATACTGCTATTATTTCGACATCACCAATCAAGACTCGTGAGCGTATTACACGTCGAAGCACCCAACAGTCGCTGAAAGTTCTGTCAAACGGGGTTATTGAGCTCGATGACGATGATGATGACGAAGCAGATGGCGACGAGGAGGCCAAGACGGATCGCAGCGCCGAGTACGATGAAGATACCACACAGCCAGGTATTCGTGAAAACGTGAGCTCTGTGGAGACGAATAACGCGGACGTCGTCGTTGAGAACGAAGTACCCGACAATGAGATCGATGCTGAAGACGACGCAAGTAAAGTGGAACGTGATGGTGGGACAGAAGACGCGAACATGGACGCCGAGAATGACGACAGTACCGAACACAAGCCGGAACCAGCTCAGCCCATTAGCGATGCCAACTCAGAAGAGGGGCCACAGTCCGCTGACTATGTGATTGAGTCCGAAGAAAGCAAGGCTGAGTCGAATCCTGCATCCTCTTCCGAGTCGGTAGTGAGCTCCGTGGTGGATGCTTCCAACCACGATGTCGATGCCCACGTCGAATCACCTACGCCTTCAAGCGAGAGCGCTGCACCTCCCAACTCGGCTTTAGGAAATGACAACGAAGGCGAAACCGAGGCGAGAGTGGATGAAGACAGCGTCCCGTTGCTACCTTTTTGAGCCGTCATAAGTGGAGATGTATTGTGAGAATCGATACCTTTTTGGAATGTTTCATCATTTATCGCGCATGTTGCAGTCGCGTCTTGTGCAAGGATTCCTGAGTTTTGTCATCGGAAAGCGAGTTGGTGAGACCAACTTCTGCAAAAGATGAGACTTGAGTGATGGTCGACAACAGCGCCGAATGACTAAGGTCGACAGCACTTCGCGACCGTTGATCCGAGGAGCAGAGCTTTGCACGATTTCTGACCCGCACCATAGACGGATTGTTGGCTCTCTCTTACCGACTGCACTCCAAGTCGCACCGGATTGACGTTACTGAGGATGTGACGGGCCATATCGGCTCATTACTTCTCGACGTCGGCGGTCTCGGGCGTCAGCTCGTGTGCTGGTTGGCCATTCTCGAGATGTAAGAACCACCAGGCGTCTTCGTCGTGACGGCGGCGAGATGGCTGCGACGGCGTTGTCCGAAGACGTGCCGTTTGGAAAAGTACCAGCACTTTTTCGAGGCCTCGATTCGCATTCTGCGCGACCGTGAGGCGCATGCTCCATATTGTGTCGTGCTGGGCTGGTCGGCCTAGAAAAGCCCACTCCCAATGCCCCCAACCTGGGCCAGCACATGCTGCGCGAAGTTGTCATAACCGGATGCGAAAACATTTGAGTGTCCATGAAAGTAATGTGTTCTCGTATCTGACGGATGAACTCCCGGACATGGTGTCGAGAGAGCCATGATATCGACGTACTGAAACAGTATGGTGGCTGGCTATTCATGGGATAGTCGAACCCAAGACCACTAAGTCTCCGCAGTGCGACACTGTGCCCAGACCAGCTGCTGAACTCCTGAGCTATTGGCAGAGTCCCGAGGGGGGCACGACAACGCCCATGACCATTTGACGCTTCCCCTCACGTGGGCACACAACGTTCTGCTGTGCCGATGCGGGTTCTAACGCGTGGTTTCCACGCGGCGGCGGTGTTCGCAGCGACCACAAGGGCCGACCAGTGCGCTGAGCTCAACGTCACGGTCTCGACCGAGAAGACGCTTTACGTGTCGCCGCTCAACGCAAGCGAGGGCCTGATCGTGTACCCAAACTGCAGCAATATCGAGTTTGTGTCCACGCAACTCGTCGCGGGTGATATCGACGGCATCCGCGGTCCACTGACGCTTCTCAACTGCTCGGAGACCGACATCGACGTCATGGTGAGCCACCCGCCCGCCAACGTGATGTACATCGACTCGACGTCCATCGCGCAGTACGATTTTTCCGAGGACTCGCAAGTGCTTGCGTTGTACGTGGTTCGCTGTGCTCTGCTGTCGCCCCATGCAAGCGGCAGGAGTGTTTTACGGTGGTTATGAATGTGATGAACAGGATCATGTCGTGGAACAACCTCGATTCGCTGGACGGTCTGGTCTTCCCGCCAAATGTTCGATACCTGTAGGCCTCAACCTCCACGCGCGTACTGGATCGCGCCGTACCTCATAAAATTTTTGCCCGTATCGTTCTTGTAGAGATCTTGAAGGAAACAGCTTACAGGAAATCGTCGAGGGAAAGATACCAGCGAGCGTTCAATCACTCATCCTCAACGAAAACCCGTTCACGAGCATGGAGAATATATCGCTCCCCGCTTCTCTTGAACGACTGTGAGACGAGCCTCGTGTTGTGAAAGTGATTCTTGCAGTCTCGCGTGCTCACGGCGCCGTGTGTTCGTGTGGCAGATGTCTAACTCAATCAAGCTTGGAGGTTATTGACTTCGCACTTCCCGCTAACCTATCGGAGCTGTAAGACCGTTGAGTGTCGGCGTAGTATGCTTGATGGGTTGGGAGTGTCTGAAGTTTCTTGTGGTTGGGTAGGTATTTGGATGGAAGCCAGATCCCCAAACTTGAGAACTTTCAATTACCAGACAACCTACAGATCTTGTGCGTCCGTCAAACGTGTATCTTAAAGAAAGTCTTTCATCCCTAATGATGTATTTATGTGGTGTTCTAGCTCCTGCATCAAGTGCAAAAGCACCGTCTTCAAGGGAGTCCGACTCTCCTCCAAGCTGAAAAAACTGTACGTCACATCATCTCCAGTGTTGGAGTGCTGAGCTGGAAAATGATCCCCTATTCCGTTATTATCGAGCAGAAACCTGGATGGAAACACCTTTGCTGAATTCGAGGTCCGCGAATCCGACAAAAACGTGCTCTTCAACCTGAGCGACAAGGCGTTTGACGGCATGATCAACCAACAGATATGTGCCGAAGCATCCGCGACAGTCGTGTTGTTCTTGAACTCGTTCAACGTCTGTGTCATCTCTGGTACGCATCTCCCTGGACCACGGGCTGTGATATAGCATTCCTTCACAATTTGCTGAACCTTCCCATCATTTCTAGACGAACTGTTTGCGGCAAAGTACATTTCCAGCAGCTCAACGTCCCAAGATACGCCATCTCCATCGTCGACCCCGCCTAACTCCAGCAACACATCAGTAACTGTAGTAGTGGTTCTGGCAGTGCTGGTCGCTCTCCTCCTACTTCTCTGTGGAGCACTCGCGTATCGTACTCTCTTCAAGAGGATCCAGAAGAAAGATCAGGAAGAGCCAAAGCTGACGCTCACCTCCGGATCCACGAGCAGTTCGATTCTCAAGGACGGGTATCTGACGAATGATATCCGTAACGACGACGCCATCATTCCATTTCGCATTGCGCAAGATGAAATCCAACTTACTCGCCAGATAGCGACGGGCGGCTACGGCGTCGTGTTCCAAGGCAAATTCCGTGGTCGAGAGGTCGCGGTCAAACAATTACTTCGCGACAAGGCGCGTGATAAAGGAGTGATATCGTTCTTCATGGACGAGATTCGGTTGTGTTCGCGACTCGAGCACGTCAACATTGTCGAGTTTATCGGGGTCGCGTGGAGCACGCTGCTTGATGTGGCAGTTGTGACTGAATACATGCCCGGCGGCGACTTACGAGCAGCGCTTTACGCCGGTGAGCGACGTCCAAGCGCAGACCATTGGTTCCAAGCCGCCGCCGATCTGAAGGGAAAGTGTCTGCTCGCGCAAGATATCATTGCCGCGGTCGTGTACTTGCACTCACTGGATACCCCGATCATCCACCGCGATCTAAAAGCGCGAAACGTTTTGCTCGACGATGTTGGCGACGCGAAACTCAGTGACTTTGGCGTGAGTCGAGAGATCGTGCTGGATGAGACCATGACCGGAGACGTCGGCACGGTCGCGTGGATCGCGCCCGAGGTGCTGCGCGGCGAGCGGTATACCGAGAAGGCCGATATCTACTCGTTCGGCATTCTGCTCGTGGAATTGGATGTGTGCACGCGGCCGTACGACAGTTTGTTCCGATCTCCGATCCACGGCGCCAAGCGGAACACGTCGCCCGTGCGGTCCAACACACAGATCGCGCTGCAAGTGAGCTCGGGTGTTCTCCAGCCGTCGCTTTCGCCCAATTGCCCGGACAGCGTACGCGAACTCGTGGCCAAGTGCCTCCAGTTTGACGCGACCGAGCGGCCGTCGGCTATCGCAATCCACTATGAGCTGCAAAAGATCCGGCAGTCGCCCGTGGCGAGCGCGCGGTTCGCAGTGATTTGAATGAACAAGAAAAAAATTAAGGTAAATGAGAAATGGGTACAACTCATAACCACGGGCACAGATCCAGATCTGACTCTACGATTTGCTTCTGAATCGGTGGATAGGGTTATCAATGTGTGTATAGACCGGCCAATATCTCACGTGGTTGGGGGCTCTCTTGCACAGGCTAAAATTCCAGCCAGCTTTGTGGGCGTCATGCACAGTCTCTTTCTCCCTCCCTCTCTCTCTCTGTCACGCACGGAATGGCTGCGTTGTTGTTCGCCATTCTCGACATGAGAGAGAGAGAGAGAGAGAGAGAGAGAGAGAGAGAGAGAGAGAGAGAGAGAGAGAGAGAGA
>JAADVT010001053.1:0-10627 GCA_023335895.1 Pythium rishiriense
ACGTGCCAAACATACCACTCTCCTTCTCGCTGTCTTGGTGGCGATCAAACTTGCCCCCAGGCTCATACAACAGCAACTTGTACAGCTTGGCTTCAAACTCGACACGCGCGTGGATGCCCAGCGGCGTACGGCAGGCCTCGGCGATCTGGTCCTTGACAAACGCATTGAAGGCCGGGTTGTCGATCTTGAACTGGTCTGTCGATAGCTCCCACGTGTTGCGGACTTGTGTGTCGACGAGCGTGTGTTCTCCGTGGCCGAAGGGCGCGAGGTGGCACGCGGCAATGAGCGCCTTGGCGGTCATGTCGGTCAGCGGTAACAGCACCTCCCCCATGCCTTCGACGACAAGACCCGGCAATGGGAAGGACGCATGGGTCCCCGTCGTGTAGTAATCGCCGGGCGCCTCGACGCGTTCGAGCGCCTTGCTGACCGCGCGGACTCGCGCGTCGTACTTGAGCGGCTTCTTCATCGCTGGACGTTTCTTCCGGAAGTCGAGTCGGAAAGTGAGCGTTGGACTCGATGAACTGAGAGACCAGAGAATCGCCCACGGGGCTGCGACGCGGCGCCATTCACCAACCCATCCGACAGGTTGAGGTGTCTTTACCTTCCCTGCGTTTCTCCCTGTTGATGTCCTTTTGAGGAACGCGATCAATTGGAAGTTGATGGGGCCGTCACTAACTCATGGTGAACGAGCCCTCTCGTGGACAGGGAGATGGCAAGTTTCGCTGTTCACGGGAGGCGATTTCGGGAAAAGACCGTTGTCGGTGGTGAATGGACCGAAAGAGAGGCGCTTGTCACGGAGAATATGACCCCACCGGCGAGAAAAGCGCTGCGACGCGGCGCCATGTCCGAGTGCCTCCATCTTCATTTCTCTCTTTTCGTCGAAATGGACACCCAGCGACAACATCCCTAAGATAGTGTGGAGAAGATTGCACCACATTATTCCTCTATGTTGCACCAAGCTGCATCGGAGTGACGGTTTATGTTGCAGGAAGAGTGCTGGTCGCTGGTCGCACAGGTCCTCTCGCTCCTCGAGCCCATTTTCGCTCCCACCCCGTGGCATCCGAAGAGCCTCCACATTCCCCCCGACGTCTCCACAAGCGATGGATTTATCGTCGGCCGAGAGCGCGTTGCGCACGCTCAAGCACCGTCCGAAGGCGCAGCAAGGTGCTGTCGACACGTGTGCGGCGCTGCTGGCGCTCGTGACGGCCGCGCCGACGAGTTCGGTCGTCGACACGGAGAACGCGCCAGCGAACATCACGAAGGAATCGCCACACGAGCTGCTCGAGCGCGGGCTCACGACGCTGCTGGTGTTTGGTAAGGAGCGGTGGGAGCCGCTCGCGGTGTTTGCCGTTGTCGTGCGTGACGTGGTCCACAAGCAACTCGAGGTCGAGCCCGTCCAAGAGCCGTTTTCACGGGCGTTCTTGGACGACGTTGTCGCGCCGCTTGTGCGCGATAACCTGGAGCACTGGGAGCCGCGTGTGCGCATCAGCATTGCCAAGCTGCTTGGCGCGCTCGCGCGCTTGGATCTCGTGTGGGTGACCAAGAAGTTCACGCCGCTCGTCGTGGAGTCGGTGCAGTGCAACTTGACGCGTTCGCCGGACTTCGAAGAGACAGGGTTTGAAGAGTTTGACGACAATGTGAGCATCAATGGTATGGAGTCGCCCACGGGCGGCTCGCAGGCTGGTACACCGCGCACACCGTCGACGCCGCACCGTCTGGACGACGTCAGTGGGTGGAAGGCACTCGAAAGTTCTCTCTCCGCGTTCAAGTACATTCTCCGCGGGGCTCGCGAGACTTTTCTCGCCACGAAAGACGATGGCACATTCGAATACCTGACCCCCGAGATTTTCCAGATCGTCTCGACTAAGGCCGTGTTCCACATTAACCGCCACGTGCGTTTGGTGGGCCTCGACATTCTCACCGCGTTGTGCGACGTCGCGCCAGTGGGCTTTCTCGAACAGCACCGCGTGCAGATCACCGACGTCGTGCTCAAGTGCACGGTGCGTGGCATGCAAGACAACTGGAGCCAAGTGCGTTACGCGGCATCGATCACGACCCGGGCTTTCTTGATGAAGCTCCAGGACCCCGTACGTGAGGAATACTTTGGTGCTCTTGTCCCACGTATCTGCCTCAACCGTTACTACGTTGCCGAGCGCGTACAAAAGCACTCCCAAGAGACGTGGCGTATGGTCATGGGGGACCGCGGCCGCGAGGTTGTTGCCAAGTACGTGAAGGAGATTGTCGACTACTACATTGAGATGACCAGCCACAGCGTTCGTGAAGCTGCCTGCCATTGTATCGCCGAGCTGGCAACCAAGGTGGACAAAAACGCAGTCCGCCCTCACGTGCCTCGCCTGCTTGAAGCATTGTTGTACTCGTTCCGCGATCCATCGTTCCTGGTCCGTGACGCCGCGTGTCTGGCATCGTCGCAGTTTGTTCTGGCCTTCCCGGAAGAATCGCGTGACGCGCTAGATCAACTCTACGAACTGTGGATCGACCACTTGTCGGATGAGATCTGGTCCGTCCGTGAGGATGCTGCTATTGCCTTGGGTAACGTGATGCGCGCTTACGGCAAAGAAGCGGTGGACCGTGTGGCACCTATCGCCGAAGACTACATCGAACGTGCGAAGACACAGCCAGCGATGTCCCAGCACGAGCATGATGAACACTGCAAGGCTCACAAGCAGCACACCAGCAAGCAGGCATTCTCCTGCTGCTCGTTCGAGCCGATCAACGATCAGCGCCACGAGCACCGTGAGAAGCAGCCATGGGAACACACGGACGGCGCGATCTACTTGGTGCGAGAGCTCTGTAGTGTCGCCCCCGAAATCGGCGTGCGATTGCTCCCAGCTGTAGCAGATGTGGCGATCCTGCGCCATTTCCCGCAAACTGCTACTCTGCAGGAGACTGTGTGGAAGCAGCTGCCGTTGATGTGCGATGCCCTCGGCAAGCGCGTGTTCAAGCAGTACCTGGAGCTTTTCCTCGACCCGCTTGTGTTCACTCTTCAGGGATCCAACCGACTCGCCAAGTTCGCTGCTGGTGATTGCGTCGCGCAGCTCAGCAAACAAATTGGCCCGAATATCTTCCTGGGACGGCTCCAGGCAAACCCGACATGGGCCGAGACCATTGGACCGAAGGTTCCGGCGCAGCATGCGTACTAGGGCATTGGAACTCTCGCGGTAGTCACATGAATCACACGGAGAACGGACGCAGACAAAACTAATCCATGTCTACTACTCAGTACCCCTCCTATCATTACTGTTTATCTGTTGCGTTTGCGTCCTTCACCGGTTTGGTGACGATCTTTCGGGGAGGAAGTGGCCGAAACGCACCGGTCTTGTTGATGTAGCTCCACAAGTACTCCGAGCCCGAGATGAAAGTTGTGGTGCCGACAACACCGCTAGAACGAGACAATACACAATTAGTATACTCACAGGCCCATCTAACATGCTCACACGCTGACGCTCACAAGAGAATATCCATCGCTGGATCACCGGGCACTTGCCACGCCGCGTTTGTCAAAGCAAAGCCAAACATGGCAATCTGCAGCGCCGTGTTGACCTTGCTGATCATCGAGGCTTCAACTTTGAAGGCACCGCTGTCGGTGGTGTCGAAGAATGCCGAGTCGGCGGCCTTCGTTTTCAGGCGGTGGTAGAAGGTGCCCGAGACCAGCAGCACGTCGCGACCAAACACGAGCCCAACCAGCGGCCACGGCAGGAGGCCGGACGAAAGCATGCTGAGCGAGAGCGTACCGACCATGAGCTTGTCTGCAAAGGGGTCCAAGAACGACCCAATGATAGACTATTCCATTGAGATGCAGACGTGATTGTGAGTTGAGGTTCAGGTCACAACGACACAATGACAGAGACACGCACTTCCTGCTTGTACCGACGAGCGATGAAGCCATCCAGCCAATCCGAGAACCCTGCGACGGCGAGCACTGGCCAACACACAGACATGGATGTTAAAAGAGATACACATCACCGATGCGAGATGCTCGCGTACCCCCAACCGCCGTGGCGTACGAGCCATCGTAGATGAGGTACCCGAGGTACGGCGTCGCGACAATGCGCGCAAACGTGATCGCGTTGGGCACGTTCACGACCTGGTGGAGCGCGAGCTCGCGTGCGCGCTCGACGTCGGCGCTGACGAGAGCCTTGGCGCGCTCGACGTCTTCTTTGAGTTGTTGGCGCAGCAGCGCGGCCTTGCGCTTGGCCTTCTCGGCGGCTCGTACCGACTCCTCATCGTCATCGCGAGACGACACCGACAGCCACCGAATCGGAGTTGATGGAGACAAAGATTGGATGGCCGAGAGCTGCGCACGCGTTACTACACGGCTGTGTATCCGCTGGGCGGCGACGGCGCTTGGCGTGCGCGCCACGAGCGAGCGACGCGCCACGAGCCCCAGCATGAGGCCGTGTCCACAGATAATAAAACAGCTCAACCGTGTTTGACGTGAGAATCGAACGGTGGGATCAAACTTAGGAAATGCACTTAAATACGTGAATTTCCGTAGTTAAGTTCGCATTTCCTGGTTCCTCCCATGGAAGCAAGATGGATGGAGGTTGGTGTCATTTGGGATGTGATCGTAGGTTTGGACGACACAGACGGCTCATCGGCTCTTCCGCAGCCCTATGTGCAGTTGATTAGACTTGTTGCAAGCATCGATTTACGGGAAAATGGGTTCCATTTTTGCGTGGGATGGTGTTTCCGCGGAAGGGCCCCACCGGCTTGTTCTCTAATTGGATGACTTGCCGCTCTTGCCCTTGTAAACCTGCTTGCCGTGTGTCCACGGGACGTAGTTGTGCTTCCACATATGCTTGATCTGGCGCTTCATGGTGAGCGTGAAGAGTGCGATGAAGTAGACGAGCAGGATCGGCCAGAAGACCGGGACGTCGAACGCACTGCTGAGCGTCATCAGCAGGGAGATAATCGTCGCCTTCGAGGTCGAGTACCAGAACTGGAACTCCGGGACACGGCGCGTAAACGGACGGAAGTCCTCGCTCAGCTTGGACGGAAGCAAGGGGCCTTCATTCTCGGCATCAATCTGTCGTAAAATATGGATTGAGCACACCATGACTTCCGTGAAGTTAGAGTGCGATCCGTACCTGAGGCGACAAGAACCCGATGAACAGGTTGAGCAAGTAGATACCCAGACCGTAGGTCACGATGAAAAACGCGTTCAGCGTGTACACGCGTAGCAGGTAGAGGAAGATCAGGAAGAACGCGAACCCCCAACGAGCGTACACGTGGATCGTCGACTTGTCCAGCAAGTGCTGCCACTTTCTATAGATACACACGCATGCACGAGACATAGGTCAGCACATGCTCCACATTCGCACAAGCGGGGGTGACCCGAGTCCCCGTAACCAGCGACTGCACACAGGACACGCGTCGTGCTTCTCGTCACGTGGCCACTAAACGCGACACGGTTGTACCTCTTAAATGACGCCGACACACGCGCCACAAACGGCGGGTCCGTGAGGCCCTGCGAATCGCCTTCCATCGTGTGTGCTCGCGCGCTCGGTCTCTTCGCGTAGAGAGCGGTAGGAGGAGCTCGGCTTTCGGGGGCGGTGGCCTGAGCTTCCGACGCGTTGCGTTCGCTCGTGATTGGGGGAATCTTCCGGAGCTTCAGTCCGTCCCACACAAACACCGGATCTATACCGGTACCAATTCGGTCGAAACGGAAATACCGGTAAGAATCATCACCCTCGCTTTCGTGTCCAAGTGCAACCTCGACGACCATCATTCTGTGTTTCCCCTTGGGTGTTTGGGTTTTTCGGAATCCTTGGAAGGAAAAGGGGGGAGGGTTTCCCTTCATCAGTTTCCGTCCGTGATCACGATCGACAAGAGAGACCCAAGCCAAAAAAGAAAGCACCATGGCGCCGCCGGACGTGGACGCGATGATCACCCTCAAGGTCGACAACGTGCCGTTCAACGCTGCGTAAGTAATGCGCATCGCAATCTCCGTGTCGCGCTCGTTCCGTTTTCTTTCTCGCGCCCGCGGCGGGAGCGTAAGTCCCCAGGGAAACTTTCCGTTACTGGCGGGTTGATGGTGGCGGAAACTTCCGTCCCCGTATGGTGTTTGTATGTATGGGACGTTGTCCATGGTGTGCGTGTGTGCGTGTGGGTTTGCACGGTTGTGGTTCGCGAGGATCGTGTCGACGTGGTGGGCTCGCGCGGTTCGAATCGTGTCAGCGGGCATCGGGTGGAGCACGAGAACTGGCGTCGAGACCGGGACCCCGACTTGCGGTTATTCTATGTGTGTGCGCGTGGCCGTGGTGGTGAAAAAACGCATCGGAAATGCAGCGAGAGAACGAACGGGATTGCGCGGATTATCGTGAGGGAGATCGAACCTGTCAGCTAACTCGTGTCGCTGTTGTTCCTGCAAATCGTGGCGTTTCCGTCGTTTCGCGTCAATCGTTTCCAGTGCCGAGGATCTGAAGGAGTTGTTCATCAAGTACGTGGACTTCGTGTTCTCTCATTCTACTAGAGTTGATCTCAGGCTCACATGTACAATCTGTGCGCTTTTGACAGGTTTGGTGAAATCGGCGACGTGTACATCCCGAAGTCGCGTGCGTCGAACGAGTCGCGCGGTTTTGCTTTCATTCGCTTCATCAACAAGGATGATGCTGAGAAGGCTATCGCCGGCATGGAAGGCTACGAGCACGAAGGCCGCCAGCTCCATGTGCAGTACGCGAAGCAGCGCCGCCCGGAAAACCCCCGCGAGTTCTACCGTGAGCGTGACCGTGGACGTGACGACCGTCGCTACGATGATCGTGGACGCTTCGACGACCGCCGAGGATACGACCGTGGATACGACGATCGATACGACGATCGCCGTGGAGGTTACGACCGTGGATACGACGACCGTGGACGTGGACGCTATGGCCGCTCGCGCTCGCCCGATCGCCGCGATTACCGTGACCGCAGCCGTGGCCGCCGTAGTCGCAGCCGCTCCCCGCGCCGTGACCGTGGTGGATCGCCTCCCCCGCGCCGCGACTAGATCGACTCATCGACGCCTCTTGCCTGAAACATGCCACCTGATAACCTCATCCAGCCGCAGACGTGATCCAGTGCGAACGAGCAGACCGTGCTGTGTATGCTTTGTGTGGCTGTGGGTAGGGAGCCTTGGTCGTGCGGCTTTGGCCGGTACCTGGCTCCTAACTCCTCGTTGAGACGTTGTGCGTGTGCATGGTCGTTTGCCTTCCTTTTGCTTTGATTGATTTTTCCCCATTCGCGATAGTGATAAACACAAGAGAGACTTTGATAAAAGCTTGCCTCATGTCATGATATCAAGTTGCTGATGTGATGTGTTGGGTGAGATTGCAGGCTCATCGACACAAACAGCACATCGACGGAGGTAGACGACCACATGGACGAAGACGCACAGGATCATACCACGAGACAGGATCTGGACCTCTTGCTATTCCATCTGAAAGATTCCGACAGCGTGATCACTGATTTCGAAGGCGCCAAAATTGTTCGATCACCGTCGCTCTTCGATGCATGGGTTCCACAGCCGTCTCCGTGCTGTGCTGCTGCTGTCATCGGTGTGTGGTGGGTTTGCTTAGGCCGTGACAGGCCAAAACTGATGCTCACGTTTGCCCGTAGCCGGCGTCTTGAATGCGCTGACACCGAACAAGGACTGGCGCCCGAGCGACATCCTGCCGTACTACATTTCGATGACGGACAAGCGGATTGCGAGCCAGAAGAAAAAGCTGCTGGCGTTGATGAGCCGACACGGATTGGCTGAGGGGGCTCTCGATACGCTAACAGCAGCCATGCGAGCGAAACTCCACGCAGCTCACGGCATGTCCTTGGGGGTGAGTGCCCTCTTTCAATGGTTTGTTTGTGACGGAGCTGATTTGTACTTCGATGATCCAGGACACATCCAAGAAAGCAAAGCACAACAAACCCACAAAGATGCTGCTGTTGAGTGTGGCACGCCAGTGCCTGGAGGAAGACACACTGGACCTGCCGGTACAAGTCCGCCTGGCTTTGTTTCCTGGTGAAGCGGCACAAATCTGCGAGAGTGCGGCGATAGATGAGGCAACCCATCCGCAACCAACTGAGATCTCCCCAGCGCGTGGGACTGGTGGCATCAGTTTTGAGATCCCACTCGACGCACAATCCAAGAGAAAATCGGATTTGCCGCATTGGAAGCAGTGCCAACAGGAGCTATACCAGTACTGGCACTTGCTTGACGGCCGAGAGAAGCTGGTTCATCCCACGCGCCCGAGCACTGCGATCTGTGGGAACGCGGCTCTGCTGTTTGCGCTGGAAGCTGTCGCCGAACAGGAACCAGAACGAGTGTTTGGGACACGACAACGTTTGATCCGCGGTGAGCTGTTTGTCGGACGAACACCTGGAAGTGCTACTTATCGAATCCTGAATGCGGACGACTCGGACGACACGAGAGAATCAGTGTGGCGGCGATTATGGATCGCATTCTCGTGCGACAACACAGGTAGGCAGGACAGGGCTTTGGCGTATGTACTAGCCGCAATAGCTGAGTTTTTTCTTTTTGAATTGGTAGTGCTTGTGTACCACATGAAGAATCACTACGCACTCATCTTTGCGCTTCGTGAATGGCGCTCAAGCGATGGACAGCCACATCGACAATTACTCACGGCACGTCGCGCACAGCGTCCATCTTGTTGGGTGGACTGGGCAGAGGCGTACGAGACGATGGCGGCATGGCATGGCTATAAAATCTTGCGTATTTCATCCATAGTCGACGCGGAAGACATTTCCGTCTAGCGGGCCGTTTGTTTCAAAGGAAAATGTCGACACGAGGTAGCAAATCGACCTGTGTTGTAACCACTGTATTGGTGACCGACTCGAGGGAACTGGTACTGATGAGGGCTAAGCAGTGGGTGTGACTTGGAAGTCGTCAACTATCGAGCAACTGTATCAATCCCAAAAATGCTTGGCTATGACGACCAAGGATGTGAGCTAGCTTGCGTGCGGCCGAGACCAAAGCTACATTATTACTGCGCTCAAAAACTATCCCAACATCACTGAAGCCCCTATCGTGCGTCACCCGACTTCTGGTTGCCCTCGCGACACGGATCGTCGCGTGGTTTGGTGAGGAGCAGGTTCTCGAGCGCGCGCTGGGCCCAATGGATCTCATCGCGGATCTGCTCGTCCATGAACGCTGCGATTTCCCCCATGCGACTCTCTTCGCACTGCGCCAACGTGACCCGAACGTCGCGCACGTGCTGGACCACTGTGATTGGCGTGGCCGTAATTGCGTCCGTGGACTGGACCAGGCGAAGCCAGATATCTTGGTTGTGTGTGACGCCATCGATGACGTCGGAGAAGCCCCGGGTCTCACCGAAGGCCGTGTACACCACCACGGATGTGTTTTCATTCGTTGGGTGGAACCGCTCGACCGCGAACGCCGCATCCATGCGGCCCCTGGCATGACCTTGCGAAAACATCGATACGGTGACACCGTACATCGTCGTGTCGGTCGAGGTCGCCTCGCGCGTGATGATCTCCTCCTCATCTTGATCGACTTCAATCCCCAGGAAGGACCACAGCGCTTCCTCGACGCGCTGGATGGCAAAAGGTATTGCATGGCTTGAGCTAGCTTGGACCACGAGCTCGTCGGTGCTTGGAACAATCTTCACACTCCGGAACTCGTTCACGTCGACGGCGAATCCATTTGATGTCGAGAACTTGGCCCACCACTTAGGTCCCATCAGTTGCAGTCGAGACTGCTGCGTGACGAGCGGCATTCGCGCTCGAATGTTTGTTGGGATACACGCTCGAGCCGTGTCGCCTCCCATTCCCTACAAGCATCAAAGCGGACACTAAGCTGGGCGGCCCATGCTGCATGGTTTTTTCCGACAACAACACAAACAAGCGATCGCATACCTCATTTCCGCGATAGAGCTCGGCAACTGCACGTCGGAGGCGACACAGTTCATCGCGCTGGCACATGAGGTGGCGTTTGAGCTCGGCGTTCGTCGCCTCGGCGCGCTGGCGCGCCTGACGCTGGCTCGTCGCCAGCCGCTCCCACAGGGGCAGCGCTCGCAGCTCGCGCGACGCCGCTGCGCGCTGCTCGCGTGCGGCGGCGGCGGCATGGCGTGCCTGCAGTTCCTCGAGTTGGCTCGAGAGCACACGTGCCTCGTCCCGCAGCAGCAGCAGCTCACGTCGCCGCCGTTCCCGCGAGCGGTTCATCGAGCGGTGGACGGGTGGCTTCGCGGGACCGGAGCTGCTTCCGACGGCATCGAGTATCGCGAGCAGCACCGCGGTGTCGTCGGCATCCACCGTGGCGAGCCAGTCGCCCATTTCCGTACGTGTCTGTCGTCGAGAAAGAAGAGTGGCGCAATCGTGCACTGAACGGCCGTATTGGTCTCCGGTATCTGACGAGCATAAACGAGATGTGGCCACTGTTTACGCCCATCCAAGTTGAGACCCAAAACTGAACATGGGTTTCCCCAGATGGATCATCCAACTGCGGAAACCCATGTTCAGTTTTGTGTCTGTTTGTATCCAGAGTACAAACGAAAAATGAGCAAGCTCCTGGTCATGTCGAACTCAGTGACAGGTTCTGGCTGATCCTTTGCGTCCAAGTCCCGCGCTCGTGCGAACCGGTGCCGGAAGGTCCTACCAA